>VYXB01005998.1:521270-566498 GCA_013397135.1 Pachyramphus minor
AGCAGTGGTAGAAGATGTGTTCTCAAAGGAAGAAATCTCCATGATGGAGCTAGAGACCTTAGGGAAGGAGCAGGCACCATGTGAAGGTGAGCTGTACTCCTAGAAGAAACCCTTAGAGGGTCAGACTGATGACCAGCTCCTTGGGAACCAAAGCCAATATTAAATTCTTATGAGGCTTCTTTCTGCAACAAGGGGGAAGTTTACCCCTCTACCCACTCTTTGGAGTCGTCCAGCATTGTCTAGCAAAGGAGGTGGCTGAGCACCAGGGAGAAAGAGCTGTTTTCTACGTCTTTGAGGATGATTCAGAGACACTGTTTGGTTTGAGACTGCACAAGTGTCTTAGCTTCCAGATGAGCCCAGGGTACAGACGAGACAAGAGGTGGGGGTCATGGGAGATGAGGGAGGAGGAGAATTGAGCAGAGTCTTTGAAGCGGTGTCCACTGACAAGACAAGGACAACGGGCAGAAACCATAACATGGGAAGCACCATCTGAATGTCAGGAAGAACTTTGCTGTGAGCACTGGAACAGGCTGTCCAGATGGGTTGTCAACCCTCCTTTTCTGGAGATATTAAAAGCCCACCTGGATGTGGTCCTGTTCAACCTGCTCTATGTGAGTCTCTTTTTAAGGGGAGTTTGAACAGGATGATCTTCAGAGGTCTTTTCCAACACCAACCATTCTGTGATTCTGTGATGATTCTGTGATTCTTCGATCTGTGCCCTTGGAGAGGACTTTTCAGTACAGCTGAAAAGCTGGCTAGTCATGGGGCCACAACCCAGGGAAACATTACTCTGGATGCTCACAGTTTTCCTCAAAAAACAGGAAGTTTCCAAAGCTGTGTTGGAGCAGACAAATCAAACAATTTCAGTATGTGTTTATCTCCAGGTAGAATGACCTGATCTCCAAGATAGAAAGTTAGTTAGAACAAAGTTAAGTTAGAAATGAAGATGGGTAAATATATTATTGAGGGGTATGTTTATGTTACTGGTTCAGACAGCAAATGAGACATTTCAGTTCTCTCTATGCAAATCTTCTCAGTTTAAATGTATGTGTTTATGTAGATGAAGAAGAACTTAGGATTGATACACTTCTCTAACCTTACCTTCAGCTAAAGGAGAAGGAAGGGTGCTGTTAGAAGCAATACATTCTATTCTATGATTTGTCTTTATCTTCTACTAGGGAAAGGTTTCTCAGAGAAACTTATAAACATTCTTGTAAGTAAAAAGGGCTCCAGTGCACCTCTAACATAATACTAATGGACCAAACTGGAGATCCATAAATAGCTTCTCTCTTTCTTCCACTTTTCTTTAAAAAATTGCAGACAAGTGTGATGTACTTATTTAAGGTTTGGACTGTATGTGGCTTCTGAAAAGAAATATTTTCCCAGAAAATTTCAAGGAGTTGCGCAGTGAAGAAAACTTTTTCATATATTCATAGTATAGAAATGGGAAAGTTTTTAAAGCTACCTTCTCTGCCTCTCATTCCCAGTGGGTACAAGAAGGTAAAACAGGCCACTGGTTGGGTGTCCTCAGGCACTTTCCTCTTCTTCAATAATTTCTCTCTAATACTGACTCTGGAGCTCAACAAGCTGAAGAAAGTCCTCCTCTATTTGAATCATAGAATCATAAAATGGCCTGGGTTGGAAGAGAGTTTAAAGACCATCTAATTCCAAGCCTCTGACACGAGCAGAGACACCTCTACATGGACAGATATTTTCCTAATATCTCTGTGTCATTCATGTTCTATCATATGTCAAAGATATTCATCAAATGAAATCTAAACCTATCTGAGTCCTAACCATAAGATATGATGTTACTATCTGCTTCTTTAAGATCTTGTTTTCTATTTGTGGTAACCTATTTTTGTGTGGCCTGAGGGAAATAGTGAGTAGTTAGCTCTCCACAGAAGCTTGGGTATATCAAAAGTTCCCAGACTGACATGGAGCTTCAGTCACATTCCTTCTGGTTTAGTGACAATGACATTTTTTGTTGTTGTTGTTGAAGTAACTTTAACTTTATTCTTTTCAGAAGAACCAGTTTCCTGGAAAGGACTGGATTGAATATAAATCAATGTCCTGAAGCAGCCTGCAAATTTTCCAGACATCTAGTCTGACACTTTTAGGCTTCCGGGTGTCATCTCTTAAGAAAAAAACAGCAGTAAAGATGCCTGCAGTTTGTAAACAATGGCAAAAAGAACATCCTGACAGGAGACTGTAATGCAGTCTTTTTCTCTTAGTTATTTACTTGTTGAAGAGTGAGATTTTTTTTCCTCCAGCCCCTTCCACAACAGAAGGATCCCACTCTATGCGCCACAATAATGTTCAGCACTCACCATTTCCACATAGGTTCTTCCTCCATGAAATGAGCAAAGAGAAGATCCTGGGGCTGCTGCCTTGGTACCCTCCCCTGCAAGGGGAACCTACAGACACAGCACCTTGTAGCAGAATTTAACATTTCCCTCACCATTTCAAGGCAGCAGCAGCATATCCAGGTCTCAAAGCCTCAAAGAAGATAGGAGGCTTTCCAAACTGTGGCTAGTGTAAGCAATCCATGAATGATCTAGTCATAGCCAAGAAGTAAAGGAATCAGGACAGCCATGGTTTCGTTTAACCTATGAAGGAAACCAAGTGTAGAGGTTTTCTGAATGCTGGAGACAGTTGTGTGTGTGGCCTTGTTGTTTGTCAGGGAGATCCCAGCACTGGTTGTGCAATATAATTTTGCCTTCAAAAGAGAGAGGAGGACAACATCCAGCCTGTGCCTTCAGCTGGAAGAAGTATGGATGTGAAGACACAACCTGATATATCACACACCTTGCTCATTGCAGGGGTGTTGGACAAAAGTCTCCTTTCCAACACAAACCGTCTTGTGATTCTGTGATCCTGTAATTTTATGATTGTGTGATTCAATTAAATGTGCCTCTTTTCAGAGTCTAACAAGCTTTTCTGAGTTGCTGCATGAGCTATTCCTTCATGAGCTTCCAGCCACTATCTTTAACTATCTTTAACCAGGGATTTTGCTTACAAATATTTCAACATAAGGCTTTTCAGTTGTTATGAAATGAGTCAAATGTGACTAGATAGAGCCAGCTGTCATGCAAGCTTCTCCCCATGCTCTTGCCAGGCTGTCGTTCTGTGCGGTACCTATACACCACCATACAGTATGTTGGCTGTTACAGCTTTGTGTAGCAAGGCTGAAGATACGAGCTGGCCCTGAATGCCTTCAATCTTGAGGCACATATATAGAGTTCTAAATATAGCAGATGAAAAGGAATTGTCACCGTAAAGAAGACATGTTGAGCTGACGAGTCGATGGCATTACTAACTACTCTGCGCTCTGGGGACAGTCAGATCTTCCCCTTCTGAGCTGGTGTATTTATTATCTGTCTGTCCAAGTCCCTCTGAGACCCTCATGATATATATTCACAGATACCATTTTAGAGTAACCAATTCAGCACTATAATCTGATCACAGTGTAACTTTCATGACCCCAGATTCACAAACAGCGTAGTTTCAACACTGTGAAACTGATCACACTCATAATCACAGATTCACAAGCAGTGGGATTTATTGATTGTTGCAACAGAGTAAGGTTAAGAAACTGCCACTGATAAATACACTGATATTAGAATACACAAGCAACAGTATTATTGTGGGATAAAATTACCGAATAGGTGTCCCTGTGGGAGATGAGATGGGTACAGCCCATCGACCATCCCAGGATACCAAGGTGGAGTCTCCTCTAAGCTCCCTTCCCTCTTCAGCTATACTTATATTGTTTCCTTTAAGGGTGGGGAAAAGATAAAGTTTCAGTTGATGCCACTGCATGATTAGGTGGAGTTTTGGTGACTTGAGTCATACATGTAAAGCATGTACAGATTTTACTTCATTAGCATACTCAAGGGTGTGGAAAGTAAAATGTGTTTTCAAATAAATAAAACAACTTTCAGCTTATGGTCACCCATTAGAGCATTCATTTGGCTTAGTTCCCATAAGCTGTATTGTTTAAACAAAGCATGACTGAAACACCTCTCTGCCACTCTATCCTTTGTTTCATTCCTCTCTCTGGGAAGAACACCAGGCTTCCTGTGTTCCTGTTCCTCAAGTTGCAGACAGTTTGTTTCTGGTGAATTATTGCCAGCGTGGACTTCTTCTTGCTGAGCTCTGTCTTACAGTATTTTTCCACACAGTGAGAGCTTGGTTAATGGAAACAAACATGCACATTTTCTGTGGTTAAGAACTTAAATTGCTTTGTATTACTTTGAAGACCTTTTACAGATCTGTCATTCAAGGAACCTCACAGACAATCATGTCAGGTGATCCAAAAAGAACAACCTCATCTGCCCCAAGCCCAGACTTTCTTTAATGGATTTTATTTTTAACAGTTCTTTCTCTATTCTTTTCCGAGACCGTAAATTTAAGTTCCATCTATGCTTAAAAACACTGTGGAAGGTGAAAAAACAAAGGGTTGGTAGAAACACAAATTTTGATTTTTGGGCTAAAACTAACTGGTGAAAGGAGTGGTGAGGAACTGCATTACTTTCCACTTCAGAAAAGTAGGAGCTTTTGTAGTCATAGAATAGTATCAACGGGTATCCTGAGTTGGAAGGAACTCACTAGGATGCCCAAATCCAACTCTGGCACGGGACTATACTAAGGGACAAACCATGTGCCTGATCAAAGAGTTTGCAATTATATTTAGCTTTTGCTCTCAATGGTCAATTAATATTTTATATCTTCTCTATCCAAAGTAGAGTCCTTCCAATAGACATCTCTGAGATCTCCCTAAGGGCCTTTATGACAAGCTGGGACACTCTACTGCTTCTGAGAATGTTGGAGGTGATTCTAATGTCAGAACAGAACTCAGTTCAGGGTCAGAAGAGGTCTGTTAAACTACTGACCTCCAGCTTGTGCCATTCAACTGTCCCAGATTATTAACAGGAACATGTTGTCACCACCTGATGTCTGTGAGTAAGCTCTGGAGTGAAGTAAAAAATGCTCAGTGGGCATTTCATAGAATCATAGAATTTTATGGGGTTGGGATGAATCTTAAAGTTCATCTAGTCCTAACCTCCTTGCCATTCATTTTACTTTTTCTATCTCTCATTGGACAGCTGAAACTTCACAAAAAAACATTACCAAGAGCCAACCCATCACCTACCTGCCTTGACACAGAGGCCAGAGGAAAAGGAATGTAAAGACCAAACAATCCTCCCCCATGTAAGAGTTCAGGTCAGGGCTGGAAGCACTTTGGTTGGAGACCAAGCAAGCCAGGCAGGCTAGTGGGAGCAGCATGGTTGTGGCCCTGATCAGTCCCTGCGAGTTCCTTGGGTAAATTCGGGACTTGTAGGTCCAGAGCTGCCAGTGGAACATCTTTCATCAGCACAGGAAAAAAACAATTGATTCCACCACTTGCCACTTCTCCATGAACCCCTGAAGTCTGCTGAAACTTTTATAGGAGCTGCCTACTTGATCCTGAAAAACAGAACTGTGCTTCACACGCTGCTCAGGTAGAGTGGGCCAAATCCCCTACTCACGTAAACCAGAGGCAACACTTCACCTTGCATTACATTTACATTATCCTCTAGGAACCTGCCCTAGCAGGAGATATGGCCCTTTGGCCTTGGGAGCTTTTAAAGAACACACATTTATGAAAATAAAATAAGACAACAGCTACATGAAAGTGCAGCTAGTCTTGCAGATTTCAAATCCTCTCTTGCTGCAAAGAGAGCACAAAGGGAAAGATAAGTGGCAATTTGTTGCAAGTGGGGAATAGTTGATAAATGTGTAGGGTTTGTGATCTAATGTAAGAAAATGTTTATTTTCTCTGCCTGGGGAAAAGAAAATAAAATAGATCAGCTAACTAACAGCTCAGCCATTTTTCTCTCCACTCAGTTGCCCTCACCTGATTTCATTATGGCAAGACTGGCTCAGGTCGGAGAAACTCCTTGTTCCCACATACAGGTTCTCTGCAGGAGCACAGGCTAAAGATGCTGTTGTTGTTTCCTTTTCTTCCCCTCTAAGGTGCGTCCTTCTGGTGTACCAGGTCAGTGATGCTCTGTTTGTGTACATGGGATTTCATCTCCCTGCTCTGTGCTCCATGTTGGATGCCCCTAATGAGATCATTTGGACTCGAATTTCAACTGGCTCTGGTGACCCTCAAGCACAAAGGTCTGGAGAAAAAAATGTAGGATAGAAGAACCTTTTTATTTTCTTTTTTTTTTTTCTATTCACCTATTTTGTTGGGGGTTTTTTTTGTTGTTTTGTTGTTGTTGAGGGAAGAGAGATTAGGGGAAAAAAGACAAAAAGAAAGTAAATTTATTTTCATGTGAAATTGAAAATCTGGGTTAGCTGAAGTCTTTAGGAGTTTAAGAGGTGGTTTATTTTAGAAATCGGAGTTGGGCTTTTCACTTAGTCATTGGAATACCATCATGGCGTTTCTTTATTGTCCACATTTTCCACTGCTTCTTTTCTCCTTCTTCCCTTTTCGATCCATAAGAAATTTCTTTTTGGAGAGGGACCAGGGGAAATTAACTCTGCCAGGCCACTCTTAATGAGTGGTGGGATATTTCACCCTCCCCACCCTCCCCCCACATTAGTGTTTCTTTGGTTCCAGACCTGTTAAAGAGTTTCTGTAAGTCAGTACTGACTAATGTCAATCTGGTTAGTCCTTGAACATAATATATTGGGGAGTGAATAGAAATCTTATCCTGGTCTGCAGCTGACAATGAGCCTACCCTGGAAGAGGAGATGATAATTAGCTTCTCTGCTGGCATCCTTAGAAGAAGAAGAAGAAGCAGCAGGGATTGACTGGGCTCTGCAGCCCAAATTGCCTACTTGCCTCTAAAAGAAAGATTAGGGTATTGTTTCAGAATGATGTAAGAGAGGCTGGTGCTGCTCCCATTCAGGCAGCTTGGAGTGAGATGGATCTTGTGTGGTGTAAGCAAACAGTGGTCATTGAAGAGAAATTCAATAGGTGATCTTGTCTGGTACAAAGGTTTGTTTCAGCTCATGAATTATGCACGAGGCTCCCTCATTTGGTCACCATTTCATGCTCCTCTTGGCATCTCTCAACCAGCCACGTCATGGGACAAGAACTCATTGATCTGTGACAGCCTGTGACTTGTCCCTGCTCCCAGACCCAGTCCAAGCCTCTCCCAGGCTCCTGCCTTGCTGAGTGAGCCCCTCCCCACCAGCATAGGCATTGGGTGTAAATGTATTTCAGAGAGCCCAGGATGAAAGGGCTGTGGTCCCAGTTTGGCACTTTTCATGAACAATAAAATCACCACAAAATTTAATGTATAACGAACTAGTGATCAAAGGTTTGTGTTTGTTAATAAAATTCTACTTTTCTTGTTGCACCTAATCAAACTCCTAACTTTTATCCCCAAAATACTTGAAGGTAGTGTTTCTTTCCTGTCAGCTAGCAATCACAGCTAGAACGACAATATTGCAGCAAAATAGCACAAACCACAGTGGAACATCCAAAAGCTTGGCTTGCTTTAGCCTGTTTTCTGCACAGCAGGCCCTGACTTTAATATCACTTCTTAACAGAGAACAATTTCTCTGGGAAAAGCAATAATCATGCAATTTGCTCACTGTGCCTCTGTATAGTTGCAGGCTCTCAATGGGAAAGGAGGCAAGTCATTTGGATTTCTATTTTAATTGGATACAACACCAAAAGAAAGAGACATTGCTGAAACCTTCAGATTTGTTCTTATTTTTGGTTGTGGACCTGCTTCATTATGCTAGGAGACACCTCATGTTAATGATTAAATTTCTGAAATGTGTAATAAGGGGAAAGAAGAGAAATACAGATTTTTCCTTCAAGAATCCTTTGTGAAACCCAAATCCCAGAGGTGAAAACGGGAAGGCAGGAATCCCAACAAGGCAACTTACATGTCATGCTGGTAACAGAAAACATCTTATCTTGTGCCAAATGGTCTCTTTAATAAGGTAGCTGAGGCGATTACCTGTACTGGCACTCCAGGTTGATGCTGATTTGGATGGTGTAAATTAAACCTTTCAGACTCTTCCCAAGACTCCAGACCCTCAATGTCTGGCACTGGTCTGCATCCTCCAGTGATCACTCAGGAGATTTTCCTCCAGCTCAATCTTCCCCATGAAACGCCCGCCTTGCAAATCCCACCTCCACTCTGGCAGCTCTCTACCATGCTGGTGATTGTACACTTTCAAGATGGTTTGAGCACAGTGAAGAAATAGAAATACTACAGAAAATCACCCCCTGGGAGCAGATGGCTTATCAGCACTGCTAGATATTATCTGCAGTGTTCATGCCATAAGTGGCATCTCATCGCTTCCACCCTTGGGACCGTCTGGCTGCAGCTCCTGAAACCATGGAGGATTGTACACTCTCACAAGGAACATCACTCAAAGGCCTGGAGATGGAGGGACCCTCACACCCATGGAGACAGAAGGATTTGGGAGAGGGTGAGACCTATTGGTGTGGTTGAAGTATTTACTGTAAAAAACACCCAAGCCCCTACTGCATGCTGAAGTACTGACTTCTGTCTCATCACTCAATCTCTCCTTCTAAAGTGTGAATTTAAAGCTGCTGTAAAATGCTGAGTGATAGCCCTGGGGAGCCAAGGCCTATGTCCCTATGACAGCAAAACTGAGAAAGCTTTCTTCCACAAACCTGCAAATATGTTTCATCTTCAGCCAGGCAGCTTGCTCAGGAGCAGCAGGGAGGAGAACCTCTTCTAAGCAAGGAGTCCAAGGGAATCCTGCAGCCATTCTGAATCACAGAAGCATAGAATCACAGAATGGTTTGGGTTGGAAGGGATCTTAAAGATCACCTTATTTCAAACCCCGACCTTTGGCGGAACACCTTCCACTACACCAGGTTGTTCCAAGCCCCATCCAACCTGGCCTTGAACATTTTCAGGGCTGAGGCAGCCACAGCTTCTCTGGGCAATCTGTGCCACTGCCTCACCACCACTGTAGTAAAGAATTTTTTCTTTATATCCCATATAACCCTGCCCTCTGGCAGTGTGAAGCCATTCCCCCTTGTCCTGTCCCTCCAGGCCCTTGTCAAAATACCATCTACTGTAGCCCTTTTAAGTACTGGATGGTCACAACTGAACCCTTCTCTTCTGAAGGCTGAATGACCCCAGTTCTCTCAGCCTTTCCTTGTAAGAAGGATGCTTCATTCCTCTAACCATCCTTGTGGACAGACAGAGCCTGCAGTGCAGGTGAGCGGTTAAGCACGAGTTTAAGTGCATGGTTAGATGCTTTGCCAAGTCAGGAATGAAAGGCTGGCTATGTTTTACACCCCTGGTTTGGATGCATGGCTGAGTAGTGTTGGTTGAAGCAGATCCTGCAGGGAGATTTACAAGGTCCCTTGCAGACCTGCATGATTTCACTGTACCCAGGGGGCTCATTTCACCCTGGTGTTACTTCCACGAGTGTGAAAACTGGTTGAATTTGGGAGTGAAACATGAAACTGATGCATTTCTCTTTCCCAGACGGCTTATTGCTGGCTTATTGGATCCCGGGGTTGCAAGAACTGGGCTGGATGGCAGTTCCCATTGTCCTGGAGATGCAGCATTATCATTCTGCTGCTGGCTTTGCTCCATCCGGCTCTGTCAGTATCACTCACTGCCACCCTCCTGTGCCCCTCTGGATGTCTCAGGCTGTCTCTTTGAATCTTTTCCTCAAGACTGCCAGGTTTTCCTCCGGGCAGCTGCTGCTAAACCCTGACTGCTCAGACCCAAGCAAGAGCCTCATGCTGAGCAGGGAAGAGGCACATGCAGCTCAGCAGCCGTAGCTTTGGACTCGGAGCAGGCAGCACACGCCAGGGCTGGCACACAGCTCACATCAAACGCTGTGTTCTGTTTTCCTGAGCTGTTTTTATTAGTGGCTGTTTGTCAATAGACTTCCTGAGCCGTGTTCACAATGCACGAGCTAGTCTGAACTCCAGTGTGTTCACACCTCCAGCTGCTTACATGGATACTGCATTTCCATGCCTTAGCTGCCTCTGGGTCTGATTTTGGACAACTGGAAGCTTGTACCAGAATTTTCACCAGAACCACTAAGGAGTTGTCTGAATCCAGAAAGAAGCCATCAAATGGTGTAACAGCATCACAGTGTCATGTTAAGAACACTACAATAAAGTTTAGATGAAGTTTTATTTCTTATCCAAACCCATTTTTGTAAAATGAAGCTATTTACCCTAGTTTGAATACATGCTGTGTTTTTGTGCTGCATTTTGTGAATTTTTTTTTCTGTTTGAAATCAATTAATTTTTCCTTAGATGTCCTACTTCATGGAACCACTTCTTTGCTTTCCAGTTGGGATAGTGGGGTGGAACTATTTCATACCAATGGACAGCCTTGACTAAGGATGGCATTGTGTCCTTTAGAACACAAGGCACTGGATTTTAACATTTCTGTATAACTAAGACCTTCCTTTAACTAACTTACGGAGATGGCTGGAAAATCAGTCATAATGGGTTAAATCCACATCTAAAATAGATATATCATAGAATCATGGAATGGTTTGTGCTGGAAGAGACCTTAATGATTGTGTAGTTCCACCCTGGGCAGGGACACCTTCCACTAGACCAGACTGCTCTAAGAAGGATACAATTGGACATTACCATACATGGTCCAAGTAACTTGCAACCCTGAAATTCCTGGTGAACTCAGCTATGATTTAATGATGTCTGACCCTTTTGAACTTTATGGACTGCAGTCAGTGGAAATCCAAAGCCTGAGGAGCATTCATGCCCAGTCCATAGAGCTGTGGCTGATTGAATGCTGATGGGTATTCTGTTTCCCTCCAGCCTATAAGGTTGCTTTAAAGAAAAGTAAAACTCTTATTATAGCTTCCTCTGGGAGCTTTTGTAGCAGTTGGCATGGAGACATCCAAGTGACAGAAAGAGAGACACGTGTAGCAGGTTCATGATGCAGAGGGGAAATGCCTGAATAGAAAGGCATGTGCTTGTCTGTGGTCTGCCTCCTCAAATTCAAGATCCTCATTCTGAATAATAAATTTCTTATGGAATTTATGAGGAACTATAAATGGGAAAAGTGCACTAGACAATATTTATTTATCTTTTTCTGTTCTATAACCATAAATTTCAAGGCCAAGAAGAACGGTGGGGTTCATCTGCTTCTTGCTTACCACAGAATGTGGAGTTACTCAGTATTTCTTACACCAAGCTCTAAATTCTGCTGCCAAAACGTTGACAAAGTATCCAAAGCAGAGGAAAATCTCCTCTATCCTGGGGAAGGTATTCCAGGGATTAATTACCTATACATACTGTGGGTAGAGACTGACCTTTGTAAATAGTGAAAATGGTGTTAGAGTCGAATTTTTAACTGTTTTTTCCTATCCTTTTATTACAGAGTCTTCTGAAGAGGAATTTCACGCTAATTCAGTCTTGTGTAAATTTAATTCTTGGGGAAAATAAGTTAATAGCATTGATTTCTTCCAGGTGGATGACAAAAATATATTTGGGACATTAACCGTGCAGCTGATGTGTAGTGTTCTAGAGATTTGCTTCATTTGATATTAAAATGGATATTTTAGTGGCAGAGGTGAGCATAAAGGTATGCTTGAGCAGGATAGCCCATAAAATAGAAGCTTTACACCATCATCTGCTGGCAGTGAGTGCTGTTCTACACTACTCACTCAAGGTAAGAGTCAGACACAATCACCATCAGGAAGAGAAGGGCCAAGAGCAGTTTCTTAAAACACCTGAGAGAGAATTTGTTGCACAAATAGCTAAAGATATTTTAAAAAAAAAAAAAAAAAACACAGAATAAAAAGAGAATCTTAATCAATGAAAGAGTCTAAAGCAATAAATAGTTTCCTTGCAAGCAGGAAGGTGAAGAATTTGTAAAGGATTAAAGTACCTTGAACTATTCTTTCTGAAGTAAAATCCTGTTTAGCTTTTGTACCAGCAGATAGCTAGCATTCTTGTGAATAGAAATGAATCCACACCACATCTCTGCCTAGCTTGAATGAGGTCTGATAGCTATGCCAAGTGCATCTCAGAAGGAAAGGACGTGACATTCAGACATGGCCACTCCTGTTTCCCCAGTCAAAATGAACAAGTGCCAAATCACAATTTTTGGTTAGTAGGTAACATGTTCAGACTGAAAAACAATTTTTAAATCAGAGCCCTTTGGATATTCTTTATTACTTTCTCTCCACTGAAATTTGCTGGAAAAAATCAGTTTATTTTGGAAACGACAGAGATGTCATATTAAGAAATGCACAGTCTAAGGAAAGCAGTTTACTCATCCATATGGTCTATTTGTGTATTGAGTGAACCACTAATTATCCTCCAGCATACCTTATCAACAGATGCCTGAGGAAAAAAAGTAGAAACAAAAGCATTCATCTTCCTAAGCTACTTTTTGAGCCAGACATACAATTGACACCGATTTGTTCCATAACTGTCAATGAACCAGGGAAAACAAATAATTAGGATGATTTGTATGAAAATAGCTTCTTTTACATATCTACGAATTAATGTTTTTGGGCTACTGATAGCTAAGCAGAAATCACATGAAACTGATTCAACATAACATCAAATTCTATGACTAATAATTAATTTTTAATATTAAGCTGGGGACACCAAATAATAAGACCAGGCCAGCAAAGCAGGGAGGTTGAGGAAAGTACACAAGATACACTGATGAATATGACAAGAGATGTATCTTAGAGAATGAAGCACATAAACAAAATCTTCTGGAGAAGATGTAGAAGAGAACTGATCAGGACAGAGACTTGGACAAGAACATAAAAGATTTCTTAGACGTCAACGTTTTCTCAGAACTCATTTAGATAATGGGTTAAACCATAAAATTGATGCCAACTTTGCTGCATATTTCACCAGCTGAGCAGGAAAATGCTCCAATAAAAATCAGTCAAGGCATCTCGAAAACAGCCATGTCAGTCTATAATTGCATCAAATCTGTTAATTCTAGAACTAAATGAATCGAAGCTTTTTATCCAAAGGATGACTGCAGGTGAGACCTTGACTGCTATCCTTAGCCACCATGACACAGTGGAATATGACAGGTATGAGGTTTGATGGTACCTTTGACACTAACAGGACACTCTTTGAAGGCAATTAAGGATGCAAAGTCCAAACAAAACTTCTGTGATGTGAGTGAACTGAAAAGTTACCGAGGATTTATTGCCGATGAAGTTGTGTAGGGATATGCCCAGTACTGTAATATTTTAATTAATTACCCAACTTATGGAAGAGTAGGTATGCCTGTTGAAATTGAAAATGTTGTGAGGCTGAAGAGAAATGGAGGATGCAAGACTCCCTGAGGTTTGGAATTCAAGATGATCTTGTAAAAACTGATGTGACTAAAGAAGAAGAACATATTTCAGCCAAAAGAGCAGGGAACAACTGTGCAAAAATTAAGTCATCCATCAGATTTTGTGATGGACAATGACTGGTCCAGCCCTGCAGAAAAGATCTGTCATAGCAAACAGCAAGCTGAACAAAATCAACTCCATTATTGGGGTTAAAAAAAAAAAAAAGACATTATCTCACTGAAATTCATGAATAGAATAAATGAGAATATCTCATGAGCATTCTTGAAACTTCAATTTTGCTCAGTTATGAGCCCCACAAATGAAGGAAGTTGGGAATTAAGTGGAGGCTGGAAGACATTCAGAATAGGGTAACAGAAATGAACTGAGGTTTAGAGACTTGAACATCTGGGAAAAATTTAAACAACCAAAGCTATTTAATTTATAAAGAGACCAGGAGTAGACATCATAACAATTTTCAAGCACATAAAAAATACTATGTTAGGAGGAAGAAGCAAAGTAAAAGTTGTTGTCCTTATTTCCTAGGTGTGGGATGAGTAATAACGGGCTGAAATTGCAGCAGGATTTTTCAAAGTCTAATAGCATTGGGGGATTTATTATTGTATTATATTACCTAGGGATGTTGTGAAAGTCTTCAATAAGAAGTTAGGAAAACATCTGCATGAATGACATAATAGATTTAGTTGCGTTTAAGGCATGGGAATGGACTACACAGTCTTTCTGTGACGCTCTTTTGTTTTCACTCCCAACTTTGTAATTGTGATGGTGAAATGGGAAATCAGGCACTCTATAAGAGAGAAACCTTTCAGAGGAAGTTGACAATTTCAGTGAGTCATTAGATCAGAGATGGATATCTGACAGCATAGAAGCTGAATGTGATCCAGGACTTTATGCATATCGCTTGACAACCCTACTATATTTTGGGGATGTGATGTGGTTATGGAACAAAAGTAATTCATACCTTAATGGGAGAGTCAAGAAACATGTCAGAAAATATTGTTTAGACTTCATGAAGAAAAGGGTTTCCTATAAAAATCCATATTCAAACTCTAGAGTTTATGAATGAGTTACTGAACTATAATAGTGCTGTGAACCTACCCATTGCCAAATTCTTAATTGAAGCAATAGCTGAAAAAGTGGCAACAGTGGCAATTAATCATATAGGGTTTTTGTCTTGTACTTCGAGTTTTTTCAAGGGAAACAAGAGTTCTATGAGGTCAAATCCCCTACAAAACTACTTTTGTTGGGGAAATGTAGCAAGACCATTTGTCAGCATTGAGAATGCTCATTTTGGCTGAAACTAAATTACCTAGGGAGCTAAAGAATGATGAATTTACAGATGGTTGATGTCAAGGCAAGTTGCCAGATTCTTTTCCCTGGTCTTTTCTAGAGGAACAAAACAATGTTGAATTGATACCTTGAGCACCTTTTCTCTCCTTTCCTCAATGCATCTAACAAATAGCAAGCAAATAAAATAACATATGGTCAATATAACTAAATAATCAGGGTATGTGATTTACAATTCAGTATATGCACATTTTCCATTATAAATGTTTTCTCTTTAATAGTCATTTTTAGAGATGATATGTTTTGTCTATGTATGATTAATTAAAAAATAATTATCCTCATCTAGGAGAATGAGAAACAATAAATGGGCCATAAAATCTAAACAAACACAGAAGCTGTTGCCATTTCTTTAAATCACAGCTAAGAATATTTACAGCAGTGGTAAAAGGCATACTGAAGCAGCCATCATGGATGGCTGAGAGAAGCTAACAAGTATAATAGCAAATACTACTCAGTAAGAGGTATAGTGAAATCCCAAACCCCACATCTCTAGTTTTGGTGGACTTTACATTAACATGACAAATGAAATAGCTGCAATTATATCATATAAATTTATATTTTTTTTAAAAAGTTCTTTTTGTATTTGTGCAGTTAAATATCAACACAGAAGGGATCTTAAAGATCAGCCAGTTCCAACCCTCTCCCATGGGCAGGGACACCTTCCATTAGAGCAGATTGCTCCAAACCCCATCCAACCTGGCCTTGGACACTTCCAGGGATGGGGCAGCCACAGCTTCTCTGGGCAACCTGTGCCAGGGCCTCACCACCTTATGAACAACGAACTTCTTCCCAACATGACCTACAAGAAAATATCCCCCAGGTTGAAGAAACTTCACTCCCTGAAATGTTAAAACCAGAAAAGAAACAGAATGCAATGGTTACACATGTAACCCTCTCATGCCAGAGCCTTGTAACAGTGACACAGTTATTAATTCTCACTGAGAAGCTTCTGGTCATCTCAACTCATTCACAAGAAATGTCTGAAATCTTTGAGGTAGGAAGGTCTAGTAGCTGGTCTGTCTTGGACCTGGCCTGATTGTCTTCCCATCTAGATCACAAAAGACTTTTCAATCATCTTCTGTGAGCATATATATATATATATACGTATTGACAGGACTCAGTAAATAATAAGGATGCTGAAAAATTACCAGAATGTGAATTATGACATACAGACTATCAGAATGTACTCTCATAAGTCAGTCCATTCCACACATTGGTATTTTTTGATAAAACAGGACTTCAAGTGCAACGTTCTAGTGAGATTTTTGGGAAGCTAAATTCCCTTTTTTTTTTTTGTTTTGTACAATATGTGTTTTCTTTCCTGTATACTGGACATGTGTGAGTGCATGCGTGAATACCTGTGCCTTTCACCAGACAGAACAGTTTCTACTGTTCTGGATAAGAAGGCTTGTGTCCCAAAGACCATTTTAATCTTTAGATCAACTTTCTACTACGAGGAGAAGCTACTTCTTCCAAGTGCAGAATCTGATGTGACACCCTCACATGATCCTAGAAGCCTTCATCCTTCCTCCTTTCTCATACTAGTTCAAGAAAAAAACTAAACTAAACTCATACAACCCCTAAAACCAAAAAAATACTCACCCCAAAAAAACAAACCAAACCAAAAACAAAACCAAAGCAAAAAGGTCCAAAACAAAGCTGAAAAAACACCACCCACCCAAACATAAAAGCACCTCACAAGGTCTGAGTGAAGATGTCTACGCACAGTCAACAGGTATAATGGCAGGCACATTTCATGATCTGTGCTTATGAAGTATTTTGAATTTGACCAAGAAAATAAAACTCTCATCTTCCAAAGAAAAGTCAGATAAAACCTCCATGCAGAAGTACCAATTTACCGGTACTTCCTCTTCTCAGAGTTATGTCTGGAAAGATCTTTGCCCAGCTTTGCTTCAAGCCTGTAAGGTGTCCAGAGAGTCCCTTCTTTCACTCACTCTCCATCCTTCCCAGTGCAACAAGAAAACTACTTATAGGCAGAAAGTAGGTAATGGATTAGGTATAAGTTATGAAAGTGACTGTTTTCTACCATGTCCCTTCTTGAAGTGGTAGGGATTGAAGTGAGCTGTTTTGAGAAACATCAGGTTCTGAACAGAGATCAGTTTTACTCATGACAACAATTATCTATGACTTTCAGAATTAGCCCTGCTCTCAATTTTCCATATTTGGGCCTCGTCTTCCAGCTGGTCTCTTTCCAGTTCCTCCATTGATCTTTCTGGCACTTGAAACTTATTACAGCTGCAAGCAAAATAATTATTCTTATTCCCCAGAACATCACAACCTATTTCTGTGGGCAATCCTTTGTTAACCTTCTTTTGCTCCAGACATCCAGTATTGTGAAAATGCCACTTCTGCCTTCAAAACCAAATGCAGGTGTCTCTGTTGAACCCACTTGTTCAAATGTCTTTCCACCTCTAATTTTAACTAATAAAGAAGTGCCTCAATGTTCCACACCACCACAATGCAGTTTTTCTCCTAAAACTGTAACTGAACCTTTCATCTTCCTGCTCCACTCCTCTGAAAGCTCTGACAGAGTGTCAAGATGACCCAGTAAAGGCCCTATGAACAATAGAGTTCAGATGATATTCCACAGTGAAAGCATCTAAATGCACTTTTGAGTGGGAGGTGCACAGCCCACACAGGCACAGAGTAGGCACAGTATTGCTTAGAAAGACAAACAGTGCTGCTTATTTCTCCCTTCTCCAGTTTTAATGCCTTGCCCTCAAACCTCAGTCCTCTTATCTGCTTTTACAGCTTCTCACATTGCCCCTGTCAGTTCCACTGAATAAATGATGTCATCCTTGTCTGCTCGAATGTTTACTTCTTTCTACACTGCCCTTGGCACACAATACTCTTCCCAAAACTAATCCATCCTGAAAGCCATTTTTCTTTTCCTTCCGATCTCCCCTCAAGGCCCGCTGTAAAATGGCAGCTGCAAACGGCTAAGCAGATGCTAAGAACGTAAAAGCTGTTGTGGTTTTTTTTAAAGTGTCTGCCTCCTGAAGCCATCTCTGCAACCTCAAAGGGAGCATCTCGTCTCCCAGCACAGGCACAGGAAGACCTAGGAAACTAGAGGTGGGACTGACTGCAAAAATCAAGGAGGGGGGGATGATTAGTGTCAGCCTGCTGAACAGGCAGCTTCCAAACCTGCTCAGGGCTGGTGTGTGACGGGGAAAAAACACCACAGACTTTATGTCTTGGTTATCTCAGCCAGAGCTTCGGGGACAGGCCGCCCACAGCTCTCTGATCAAAGCCCCCAGCCCCCAGGGGAAAGAAGCCAAGAAAACTGTTTTCCTGTACAGTGGAAGGAAGAAGTAGCAGCAGCTGTGGCTGATGCTGTGTGTTTGTGCTCCAGCTCACTGGATGGACTCTTCCGCCAGGAAAGGGAACTGACAGACTCACACCTGGGTTTCTTGATGTGCTGGGGAACATCCCAGCCTTTACCATACCCTGAAAGGAAGCAGCAGACAAAACTTCCTCTGACAGTCATCTGCTCTAGCAGACACGAAATAGAATCATTACCCTCAAAAAAACCCATTAAAACAAAGCAGGCAGAGAAAGAGCTCGCCTGTGAATGTAGATGGAACCTGAGCAGGCAGATGGGGATGCACAGAAATCCAGTGTTGTAAATCTGGGAGCTTCTGATGGAAACCCCTAGATGTTCAGGGTGAGATGTTGGCTTGGAAGGGCACACCTTCCCGGGGACTGAGGTACCAGGACTATTCTTGATTTTTCTTGATTTTATCAAGAAGGTAACTGAGGTTTCTACCATCTCATTTCAGAAGTCTTTATGCTCTAAGGTGCACCTACTTGTTATTTCTAAGTTTACCACTACTCTTAATACTTACACAGAGATTTGTCAATTACCCTTATTCATTCAACATTCAACAGTTCATTCACGTCTGCCCTGTGTGAGTTTTCTTTATCAGATGCCCTTATCACCTCCCAAAACTGAGGCCATGAATCAGTACAATGGAGGCTATCCATGTATTAATACATTATTCCATATAATGAGATTGTAACTAAGTGTTTTTTGAAAGACTAATATAAATTATTTAAGTGGTGATACAATAAATGAAAAAAAAACCATATAAATTCAGAGCAAAAAACCCACTTCTATCCTGAGTGCTTCTTTATGAGCTCTGCTGTACCGTGTGATTCTCTGCAAGGTTCTCAGTGTGCTCTTCACTTGAGACAGCATAACCTGAAAAAATAAAATTAAGAGGCATTTTCTGTTTATCTTCTTACTTACATGTACCAAAAAGCCACCAAGTGAGCCATTCAAATAAAGTATATTTCTACTCCTTAATTGAATTTACTGGTTTCACTATAATTGCAGATTCAGCACCATTATTTAATTTCAGGATTTAATGAATGTTGTCAGATCTCCTTAAGGGATACACATGAGGATGATGAACTGGCTCCTGGTTCACTTGTGCTCTGTAGTCTTAAATTTCACTTAACCAAAGAAAGATTTAGTTCCTTTTCTTCCTTTGACCTATATGACACATCTCTGAACATCTTTGTGTGTTACACCTGTAGGAAAAGGTTCTCCTGTGCATGTAGTCCCCTTACACCTTCAGGGTCATTGCTAACCTCTTATTCTTCCTTCCAGCTTCTGTTCATCATCACAGAAGCAGAAGAAAACAAACTCTACAGGGATTCAATTAGTGCACTGTCTCCAGGTATATCTACCTGGCTGGGATATAATCTAGGTCTGTTGGTCTTGATGTGGCAATATAGCACAGTGCTTATCCCCACACAAAGGTATTTCATGATTTACCAGTGCAATCATTCAAAGGCTCTCTCCCTCATGCTATTGCACCTCCACTGTGCTGATTCATGGCCTCAGTTTTGGGAGGTGATAAGGGCACCTGATAGACGAAAACTCAGAGAACTGCAGCACAGGGCAGACAGGAATGAACTGCTGAATGTGACAATAAGGGTAATTAACAAAGATTACTAAGAAAATATTTTTGAGCTATGTCATGGGGAGACTCTCCATTTTTAAAAGGGCACTTTATTATCACTTTAGCTTTAAACATCAAAGAAATGTTTGCAAAAAAAACTTCTGTTCTGATGAAAATTGAATCATGACTCCCTACTGTTTATGTGACCAACTAAGCCAGCTAGAGTCTAGGAAAGCAGATACAAATTTTAGTGTCTCCTTCCCTTTACAATCACAAGCATCCCTCATCTTTTTTCCTTCAAAGATCAAGAAAGAAAATAAATATTCTCAAAGTTCATAATTAATCTCCCCAAATAACCTTATGTTTCTTTCTATAAAAACATTACAAAACTCCTAACCTTCTTATAGAGATGGAAAATAAGAACCTAATGAGAGAAAATTGGGATCAACTGTAGCAAATAAATTACTTTTTTTTAGGCAAATTGAACACAACTGTGGGCCATAATGAGGGAATAACCAACTGCTCCTGTTTTGCAGCATATTGCATCAATACTAAAGAGAACTGGTAGAAACAGGAAATCAGACCTGGTAAAAAGGATGAAAAGGAAGGCAAAAGATATTGGTAAGATTGGATATGCAAAATAAATATAAGCAAGAGGTAAGGATTGAAAAAAGGAGTATTGGAAAACAATGACAGACTACAAAGGTATATTTATATCATGGCATCTTCTGTTAAGTCTTACAGAAAAAAACTTGAGAGAAAATGGAACTCCAAATCTGCTTGTAAGTCTACATGTATGTTCACAGAACAAAAATCTCCAAGGCAGTGTCAACCTAAATACCCCTTAGTGTGGAGATATTAGTTTAGATCACAACAATACAACCAGACTGCATGACTCTGTCCCTTAGGTGACATAATTAAATACATAATTACACCGTTTCTGATTTCAGAGCCGGCTCTCTTGATGCATACATAGCCTGCAGTCATTTCACCAAGCTCTTTATGCAAATAACTAGCTCATGTTGGACATATCTGCTGCCCATTGCTCTGGGATTACTTGGAACTGATTGAAAATCAGAACCTTTTAATGAAGAGTTCAGAAATTTAGCAGAGAGATTTTGCTACCCTAGTGAGCCTTTACTATGATGATAAAAGAGGTTAACAAACATCTATGAGAGCTTCAGGGAAAATGGGGATTTATTCACCCCTCAGTCAGCCTACCTAAATGAGGAAGAGTTCTGTGGCAGAGCAAACACTAGCTTGCTGTGTGTCTTCCATTTTGTCCCACGCTTCTAGTTATTTTGCAAAGTGAACACACTATAAAGAAATAAAGAAGCCTTGTTTTAGTGGGTTAATGCCAATGAATAACAAAAATAATTTATAGTAATTATTATCCATATAATCATAGAATAATCCAGTTTGTAGGGGATCCACAAGGATCATCCAGTCCAACTCCTGGCCCTGCACACGACCATCCCCAAGAGTCACACCATCTGCCTGAGAGGGTCATCCAAACAATCCCTGAGCTCTGGCAGCCTGGGGGCCATGACCACTGCCCTGGGGAGCCTTTTCAGTGCCCAGCCACCCTCTGGGGGAAGAACCTTTTTCTGATACCCAACCTAAACTTCCCCTAATGCAGCTCCATGACATTTCCTATGTGCTAGCACTGGTCATCAGACAGAGAAGAGATCAGTGCCTGCCCTTCTACTGCCCCTCATGATGAAGCCACAGACTGTGATGAGACCTTCCCTCAGTCTCCTCTTCTCCAGGCTGAATTCTTGCTGTTGCCAAAGAACATGTGCTTTTTCCCTTCAACTATTTCCCAAATGGAATGTACTTGATAATCCCAGGAAATCAGAATGTGTGAGGAAGATCCACAAACATCTATGGATAAAAAGAATAGAAATTACTGACCAGAACCATTGGTGTTATCTGAAAAGTCTTCCCCGTGCTGTTTCAATCACAGATGCATGATCCAGGACTGTTAGCAATTCTGCTGTATGCTATCATCTTACCTTCTTTTTGTGGAAGCATTGGACAGATGTGATTTCTGAGGCAGTATCTCAGCCCTTTCTGATACACTTTTGCACAGATTTTAAAAGGAGTGGTGATTGCCTCTTTCTCTCTTCATTAGCTGTCAGTCTGTACTGATCAGTGCTGAAAGTACTTCCCTGACAGGGAATTTGTTTAAATTTAAAAATCAACTTTAGCTATGATGCTGAGATCCAAAGCTGATGCTGATGAACTGTTTTGATACTACCACTCAATCATTCAAGTATATTTCTTGCCTTTGTACTGACTTTCTCCAAGCTGTGTTCTAACTGAGCATCGGCCCTGTCTCTGCTTACAAGTGGTAATTTTGCTTCTCTTGCATCACACATTTTCCCATAATTACATACCCTTCTCTCATCAGTGACAGGTCTTTTCTCAAGAAGGTGCTTGCCTTGAACATCCCTTGGAAGGATCTTTGTATGGATTTGCAAGCAGAATGCAGTTAATCATCTTTTTCACATAGAAACTGCTTTAGGCATTGGGTTTAGTGTCTCTGGTGGTCATGATCTATCCCACAAAAGATCTGAAAGTGTCATTTTGGGTAAAATATACTGTAATTGCTGCAGAGGAAGCCTTCTATGCTAGCTTTTTCTGTTGCTACCACCTCTTTTTCCTTGGTCTTGATTTTGTTTCTGAAATTTGGTCCAAAATTTTCCAGTAAAGAAATGTAATGGGAATAAGGACCACAGGCCCATTCAGGAACTTGAAATTGAGTTCTCAGCTGATATGCTGAGGCATCACAGTGTCAACTCTCCCGGGATGCTTCTTCATCTTGATTGTATTTCTGCTGCTGTATTTTTAGCCTGCTGCTGCCTCTCTTCTCCAGTTAGAATGTAATCTCACCCAGGAGCTTAACTGAGTGTCTCCTGTCACAGAATTACCTTGGTGTTGAGTGGGATAACAAAATAATAATTAAATAAATCTACTTTATTCAGAAGATCTGATGGGTTTTCACATATTTCGGTGTCTCAGTTGGCCCTGAGTGAACCTACTTTCTCTGTCAGAACTTGAGCCTGAGCAGTCTGAGATATTTCTCTATAGACTGAAGGAGTTGAGATGGAGATCACACACAAAAGCAGAAAATAGGAACAAACACAGGAACCATGACAAAATGATGGAAAAGGTGAAGTGTCAGAGATGGGGCTACAATGGAAGAGTCTATTTGGTCCTGTATCTATGCCCCTCTTCCAGTGCAGTTTGTTTTTATCCTGCACTACCAAAGAATAACACGTTGCAGTGTCACGGGATGAGAAAAAACTCTTATACTCTTTGCTTGACCTGGGGTCCCTTTTCCTGCTTTTACAACAGTCAGAGATTAACGCTGTGGTTGCTGGCTGGGTGCTGTGTGGTTGGCACCCAGCTGAGTGCTGTTCCAGAATTTCCTCCTCCCCTCTCTCCACCCTTCTGATGTATTAAAGTCTGGGTGTTTATTCCAAATCATCAGACCGTGTCATTTAACAGTGTTTGGCAAGTTTTATTTATTAAATATTTTCCAACAAAAGCCTGTAAGGCAATAGAAAAGTAAAGTGTAAAATACATTTGACTTAATTGGCAGCAGCAGACTGCATGCGTCAGAAGGAATTAACCTCCAATAAAGCAGGATGTGCAGGAAACACAATGTACTACTTTGATATGGTCTTTCAAAGCTACCACTTCCTGGAACAGAGGCAGAAACAGGTTGGCTGAGCTTGGAAAACGCCATTGGATTTACTTGCATGCAATAACTCTCAAAAGATTCCAGACATATACAAGTCTAGAAACCTAGAAAGAGGAAATTCAGGGTTCTCTAGCCATATCAGGGGTTTCCTACTCTTTTTTTCTCCTTCAGTGCTTGAATCCAAGGCAAATGGAGCACTAAGTTTATGCTTCACCTCCAGTGATTCAGCCACAGTGTCCTTGCCCAGCCTATGATTTGAATACGAAAGCAGAAAGAGCAGGCATCTGTCATTTTTGGGACATTCTTATCAGTAAAGGTATCAGTGAATCAAAAATACAGAGCTTGCATCTTTAGAAACCCACCTAATGAAAACAAATGTGCTTAAGAACTATTTATAGAAAGCTGAAAAAAGAAATAAAATAATGGTGGTGTTGGTTTTTTGGTTTTTTTTTAGGTAGTGAAGGATGGACAGAAACATATGACTTCAGTAAAGAAGGACAAAAGAAACCTTTGCCCTGATTTAAAGATTCATTTTCACTTTGCTGTGTAAATGACATAGACTCATTTTTCATGGTTAAAAGAAATAAAGAAAAAAAGCTGACTTGGAGAGAATGTAATGTCATTAAAGTTTTGATAACCATGTTCTCTCACACAAGTTGCACCTTTCCCACAAGGAGTTCACAGCCTTTTGGTAATGTTAACAAATAGTCCTTCAATGTATGCAAGGACTACTCGTGGTAAACTGAGGCCTGGGGCTAGGACCACTTTGTGAGATTGGTTAAAACAGGAGTCTATTGATTCCTGCTTCCACACAATAAAATAATTAAATTTCAGCTTGACCAAGTGGGACTAGGTGTTGGGATTGGAAACCAGGTAAATGTTCATTTTTTGTAACAGCAATTAAGCATCTATTTAATTTTAAAGTGTTTAAATCATGTGGATGTCAGTGGGACTAAATCAAAGCTTAAACACAGGTTCTTCTTTATATTATGCCCTGAATTTCCATAAGCATATGTTAATGGGATTTTCTGATTTGACGTGACAGCAATTTAGACCCCAGGGAGGCTGTGCCCCTGCTCACCCCTTTTGTCATTAAGAAAAGCAAAATAATTCTTGGCTGATGGAATCTGGTCCCTCAGGGTCACCATAGCCACACTGGAGATAACATTCTGGTGAAACACCATCTGAAAGCAAAGCAAAACAAAAAAACCTTGTGCTTTCCTGAGCAAAAACCTAATGGCTGGCTTCCAGTCAAATTCTTCATCTTTATTTTATTCACAATTCTACAGAAATCACTTAATTTTGGAAAGTTTGTCTTTATTAGACCGTTCAACTAAATTCACGGCCTCTTCTTGGGATATTCAGAAAACACAGAGCCATGTGTGGGACTTCAAAATAGAAGCACCCAATAGCACTGTACAATTTGGATGAAATTGACACTGTTTTGGTTTCTTCTCTGATAAATAGGATGGCACAGTGGCTTGTTTTTGGGCACAAAACTCCTTCTGTCCCCATGACAAAGTAACTTGCTAAGATGTGCAGCAAGTGCAAGTATTTGATCCTCAGATGCTTGGGGTAGGGGTTGGAAGGGACCTTAAAAATCATTTCATTCCAACCACCCTGCCACGGGCAGGGACACCTTCCACTGGACCAGAACGTATGGGATCAACTTAATTAAGTGAAACTAAGCCCATTTAATTAGAAAGGGCATCTGCTTGAATTGTCATTTCTGTAAGCAGACTTCTGTACAACTACTGTCTATTGTCAGATCTTTGTTGTCATTTGCTGATCCCTGACCAGACTTTTGGGAAACTGTAACTATCAATAGTTCAAGAAAAGAAAGTTTTACTTCTTGCAGTAGCTAGCTATTTATCTGCAGTTTAAAGAGAGAGAATTGAGGGCTAATGGTCACTAACTATGACCTGATGGTAGCTGTTTAATGAGGATAAATGAGGAGTGCTGTGTCAGCTTAGAAAGCAGCAATAAAGTCCCAGTAAGCAAGCAGGCTGCCTCTTCTATCTTCTGTCACAAGATCCATTTTTATACTCTCTCCATGACCTAAATCTTCGTATCCTCCAGCCTCTCCCTCCCTTCAGTGAATGCCCTTTTGTGTTTCCGAACTCATTGCTTCCCCTTCAAGTGTGCTGTTTTATTTTTTCCTGTCTTCTAGAAAATGAAGCAGGGCCCTCCTTTGCCATTAGCTTCATTACAGCTCTGCCACATCATCATTTGCTTCCTTAAGAGATTACTTTTCATCCCTTCTCTAATTGTGTTCTTGCCATGCTCTGAAAATGCTCACCCGCAGATGCTCTTCATGTGTTGTCTTTCTTGCCTTTACCTTGCAAAAGCCCCTTGCAGTTTGCCCTTTTTAACACATTTTCTGCTAGATAGATTTGTTCTTTGAGAATATAAACAGAGTGTCAGGCAAGGCAAGTAGAAGACACCAAGAGATATTAGAGTACACAAATAGTGTTGGGGCATGTTAAATTGAAGAGATGAGGTGGGAACTTTGTTCCCTTTGAGAGAAAAATTCTGTCAATTTGATTGGAGCATTATTTGCCAATAATATTTGTAGGGACAGTTTAGGAACTGCCAGATATGAGAAGGCATGAGAGTGGAATGCAGACAGGCAAAAAATTTCTCATTCCTTTGCAAAGTTGTTCAGGGACAATCAAAGAATTTTCCCCCTCCTCTGGAGCAGGTAACCTGGAAAAGTACAGAGGGAGTAGGATCCTGCTGTGTGCTTTCTGTCACTAAATGGGGGACATCCAGAGGGGGTAATTCATGTGAGGCAAACAGATGCCATAGAAGCTACATCTATTTCAAGCATTGCAGAAGAAACACTGGGCTTCCTATGTGCTTGTCTTATGCAGGACTGAGACATTCCATGACTTTTAGGGCATGGAAATTTATTTCAGATTATTTTTGTAGCATAACAGTGTCATGAGAAGTAGATATTATTAGTTAAATAACTTCCTGGTACATAGAAAACCACGTTTCATCTTTTTCCTGAGGACTCTCCAGTTCTCTTACCCTCTTCCTTCCACCACAGCTCTAATGAAACCATGGTGACTTGGCTACTGGTGCTGCTGAACCAGTTTTCCAAACACTTGAATCTTTAACAAAGGTCTGTTTTCTCAATATGGCACTTCTTACAGGCAACAAACAACAGTAGTTTGTATGGCATCCTATTAAGTAGCGACACTCCAAAGGCACTTTGGGATAAATAGTTTCCATAAAGAAAATGAAAACAGATCTTTTGCTCCTGAAAACTGCTTTAACACATTGCAACTGATAGTGCTGATCTAAATAAGCTGAGAATGTGAGCCAGTGTGTCTTGATCTGTGTTACAATGAAAGTTGCTTGTCATAATGAAAAGACTTAGGATTGCACTAACATTCTGTCAAAGTCCTCTTACAACTCCTGTGGTGCTTTCACACCGGTTATTCCTGCAGCTCCCAGTAAAAAGAATGCATGGATTGTTTGATACACCACTCTTCATTGTAATTTCTGTGCTTGCTATTAGCTCTGAAACCCTGTGTTAATGCACCAGTGATGTGGTTCATGAATTGCTCCGAAAAGGCCAAACATACATATTTTTTTTTTTGTTGACATCTCTGTTTCCCTTTGCTTTCTAGAGCTTGCCAGATGGTGTGTGCTGAAGGGCTTTGAGTAGGGTCCTGTCACTGATCCTCTCAAAGTCACTGCAACGTTTTTCTACTTAGTCAGTAACAGTAGCATTGTTCTAAAATTATGTGCATGCTTTGTGTTAGGGAACACCAAGTAATCCTGTCATGAGCTCACACAACGTGCATGCAGGGCTGCAGGCATCTCCAGCAACTAAAATTTCCTTGACACAAAATAAAGACAACATATGATAGAGCTCTGAAGGCTGGTGGGAACTGGTACCATGGGAATGAGTGGAGCTGAGGCTGGGGCTTGTCTCTGCCTGCTGAGGATGAATTGTGATCATCTCGGTCAGGCTCCTTACCCCGGGGAACACAAACATCCTCCACTATCAAAAGTGAATTAAGGTTATACTTTGCCCCAAGGGAGAGCACTCATCTCCTTATGGTATGGCCCTGGGGGTAGAGTGTGAAATTCCCTCTTAAGTAACATGGAGGATGGCCAAAGAAGGTTTGAACAGAAGTTCACAACTTTTTATGAGCAAAGGATGCTCAGAAGAAAAAGGAGGATAATCAGAAAAAGACATTATTTCTTCAGAACACTTGAGGGTTTCCTTATTTGCAATTATTCCAGGGCAGAGACTAATAGTGAAAGTATTCTAAGTTTGGAAAACACTGAAACCAGACAAACTGAGACAAGAGAACAGCATCTTAGAGAATCACAGCACGAGTAGGGTTGGAAGGAGCCATTATAGGCCATCCGAGGAGGCAACCTACCAACCTTGTGAACTTCATAAACTTAGTTTCTAAGACTTTCTAAGGTTTTTCTCAGAGGTGGTTAACNTGCTATTAGCTCTGAAACCCTGTGTTAATGCACCAGTGATGTGGTTCATGAATTGCTCCGAAAAGGCCAAACATACATATTTTTTTTTTTGTTGACATCTCTGTTTCCCTTTGCTTTCTAGAGCTTGCCAGATGGTGTGTGCTGAAGGGCTTTGAGTAGGGTCCTGTCACTGATCCTCTCAAAGTCACTGCAACGTTTTTCTACTTAGTCAGTAACAGTAGCATTGTTCTAAAATTATGTGCATGCTTTGTGTTAGGGAACACCAAGTAATCCTGTCATGAGCTCACACAACGTGCATGCAGGGCTGCAGGCATCTCCAGCAACTAAAATTTCCTTGACACAAAATAAAGACAACATATGATAGAGCTCTGAAGGCTGGTGGGAACTGGTACCATGGGAATGAGTGGAGCTGAGGCTGGGGCTTGTCTCTGCCTGCTGAGGATGAATTGTGATCATCTCGGTCAGGCTCCTTACCCCGGGGAACACAAACATCCTCCACTATCAAAAGTGAATTAAGGTTATACTTTGCCCCAAGGGAGAGCACTCATCTCCTTATGGTATGGCCCTGGGGGTAGAGTGTGAAATTCCCTCTTAAGTAACATGGAGGATGGCCAAAGAAGGTTTGAACAGAAGTTCACAACTTTTTATGAGCAAAGGATGCTCAGAAGAAAAAGGAGGATAATCAGAAAAAGACATTATTTCTTCAGAACACTTGAGGGTTTCCTTATTTGCAATTATTCCAGGGCAGAGACTAATAGTGAAAGTATTCTAAGTTTGGAAAACACTGAAACCAGACAAACTGAGACAAGAGAACAGCATCTTAGAGAATCACAGCACGAGTAGGGTTGGAAGGAGCCATTATAGGCCATCCGAGGAGGCAACCTACCAACCTTGTGAACTTCATAAACTTAGTTTCTAAGACTTTCTAAGGTTTTTCTCAGAGGTGGTTAACCCATAGGACCAAACAGCATTGGAGTAGTTACAGATGAAAGAGTCACAGAGGGATCCTAGAAAGAGTCTGACTTGACCCTGACAAAGCAGATTGGGGTGGGGTGATAACCAAAGAGTGCCCAGGAGGAGACTGGTGAGGAGTATGGTCTTCTGACAGTACATAGTGTCAGCAGTCTGGTGAAAAAAAAAAGAGACCAGAGTCAAGAAAGCATGAAAACCTCACAGATGTGAGTCCTTCATGCCCTCACCCCTCCACTGACAGAAACCCAACATTCCCAATGCTGCCATCATAGCTGCGAGGTAACACCACCAAAGTACAGTAGAGCAGTGGTGATGGGAACTGAATCTCAGGAAAGAGCTGGCAGTAGGACGGAACAGTCCTGAGATGCTGCAGCAACAAGCACAAAACTTGACAGCTCACAGACGCTTCCAAGGGAGCCTTACTGCAGGCCTTTTACTAAAATGTGGTTGGAGTTGGAGACCAGTAGCTTATACATCACAGATCCCGATAAAAAACAGTGAGAGAAGATGTCATCACTTCTGCAAACTGTTGTCAAAAGCTGGGGCTATGCATATATTAAAGAGAGAGAGAGAAGAGAGGGGAGGAAAGGGGGAAAAAAAAAAAAAAGCACCATCACATTTGAGATCTTTGGAGCATCTCTACTACAGTAACATGAAGCAACAGCTGTCAAAAAAGCAGTCAGAGGGGTCATCTTTGTAGTTGGATGAGCTGGTTCCACCAAGGCAACCTATCCCAGAAAGCTTCAGAAAGGAAGAATGTGAGAAGCTAAGGTATCTATTCTGCCTGAACATCACTGACTTCCCCAGGAGATGAGATTTAATTTCCACGTGCAGGTTGCTGAGCCGTTGGGGAAGGTGGTGGACCCTCTCGGAGAAGCAGCAGGAGGAAAAAGAGGAAATCTGGCATTGCTGCAGGGGAACTTTGGGATGTTTAGGCTGACTGTACAATGCCAGCTGACCACTCTCAGCAGCCACTTGGAAAACAAAACCATGCTACAACCAGGGCCCAGTACCACAGTCACAGTATGAGGCACCACAAAATGGAAAATACCCCTCAGCCTACAGGCCCTCATCTCTGACACTCAGGGGGGCAGGGTTGGCTCCTGTCACCGCCTTGTCCATAACCCAGCCCCTGGAACTGCCTTCCCTGCAGGATTCTGGAGTGGAAATCCCACCTGGGTGTCAAGTTTTGCTCCACTGGTGCCCGGGGACACAACTTGGACCAGAGATGTTTGTGTTCATTTAGTGACAGGCACAGTGCTAAAGTGTGAATCCCCCTATTGTCTGTGGGGCTCATGGCACAGTCCATTTTTAACTTTAAAGAATATTCTGGTTAAAAAAAAAAAAAAAAAAAGAACCAAAAGAACCAAAGCATGTTTTTCTCCATTACCATAAAGAGGGCTTGTGAATGCACGGTATTAGTATCCCAAAAGCTATTAAACGCCTTAGTGATGGGAAACAGATGGAAAATAAGACAAAAGAATTCACAACTCATGTTAGACTGAATTGAATTCCTTTAATTTCACACAATGAATAACATATGAATAGGATTAACTTTTTTTTTTCTTTTTTTTTTTTTGTTAAGTGCTCTATACTGTGCTAACCTGATTTGGTAGCGAAAAGACTGAGCTTTGTTTTAGAAAAAAATGTTTAAAAACCAACATCTAAGATCATGAAGGAGCATGACATTAAAGCATGCCAGATGTATCTAAGCCTCAAAGAACATCAAGTCCATATCCATTTTTAAATGTACAAAAATGCTTCATGAATAAAAACTGTTACAAAAAGAACATTTCAAACAATGTACAAGTTTTTTTCTTGCCTCTATATTCAATAAAATACAAATACATTTTTTTGCTCTAAAATATGTTTACATACAATCAAAGTAGAACATGCAAATTACACTTTAAAAAAGGCTTTTAAAAACCACTTATGAATACAAACTAAAAATTAGCCAGCACGACTTATAGAACAATCTTGTGCCCCATTTGTTTGATTTTTTAATTTTTTGAAATACAGTATATACATATTTAACACTTCATGTGCATTTATTATTTAAGAAATAGCTTAAAAAAATAAAGAAAAAGAAAAGTAAAACAAATCAACATGGGATTGAACTGTTTCCCCATGTTGTCCAATTGGCAGCTCTTTTCATGTTTTTATATTTTTTCTTTTTCTTTTTTTTTCTATGTAGTGTTTTGTACAACCTAGGCAGGCATCTTAAGGAGATCTCCAATATGTGTATTTGGTTGAGATGTGCTTCTAATTATCTTAGAACTGCTGCACCCCAGTTTTTGGATAGTTTAGAAGGAAGAGGCATTACAAGGGCAAGATGTTTGTTTTCTCAACTCAGAAAACCATCTTGGTTTTGATTTTTTTGTTTTCCTTTTTCCTGTCCCTTTTTTTTGGTTGTTCTTTTTACTCTTCAGGATGCTCCTTAAAATGGGCTTAAGTGCAGTCCTGAATCAGGGCCTGTGAAAATAAGAGCTGGGAAAATCCTTGTGTATGGAACAGCAATTTCTGCTCATTCAGTGTATTACTGTAGTGCTCAGAAGCCCTAGTGATGCACCAGTACCTCATTGCACCAGATGCTACACAAAAAATCACAAGGAGAATATTCTACATGAATGTTCCAAAGCATTGCTGGAAAATGGTGAGTCATGCTTTAGGATACCCAGCATGACTGATAACTATTTTCACTTTTTATTTTTTTTTAATTTATTTTTTAATGTTTTTTCTCTTCATTATTTTGACAGTTATCCAAAAACATGCAAGGTGCTTCACAGTAAAATTTGATATTGAAGGGCTCAAGAAACTGGCAGCATGAAGGTCCTGGAGACACAAGTGGTCATGTTCTTTTTTTTTTTCCTCTCTCCCTGCACACTTATCCCCATTACTGGTTTTACACTTGGTTGAGGAATAAAAGACCCACAGAGAAGATGCAAACCCGTGGCCTCACTTCATATGGCTCAAAGCCACGTGATTTTGTTTTGTGTTTTTATTGAAGCACGCTCAGATGTGTGCTAAGCTGTGACACAGCCGAGGTGTTTGAAAGGTCTTTTTGGTCTTAGTAAGCAAAAGGGTTTTCACCCCAGTTTTATACAGTTCTCAGAAATGTGTGGAGAGAATTTAGAGAGTTCCTCAGCAAATCTTCCTAGTGGTAGGGGGAAAAAAATCAAAAAGCTCATTACTGGAATATTGTTGGGTAATAAACTGCAGGAGTGGGATTTTAGCCCTAAGCCCTAAAACTAAATCCTTTATGATCTGCATGTAGTACATCGCCTTATAATATTATTCTGTCAGCAACTTGCTTATCATCTTTATAGACTATGCAACATGCAGAACACAAATTCTGAGTGCCATCTAACAGCATTTTCAGTCTGCTTTCTATGACATTAGCAAGCTAATTTTCCTGTCAGCCACAGTACCGGGTGTTTTGTGGACAAACAGCCGAGGCTGTACTGCAGCACAACACTCTACCAGCATCTTCTTGACATGAAAAGCCAACTTTGGGTGCCTCAACAGAGCCCATCCCATGCTGACAGCTTGCAGTTACCAAGTCTTGAACTCTACTCTTAGTTTCTCTAGGACAAAGAGGACCTCTTCATGTCTTCCCTCAATGAAGGGTCTGTGGGGCTGTACCCTCCGAGTGGATGCTCTCCTTAAACACTGTGTCTCTAGCAGCATTTTGGGTAGCACTTTTTGGAAAGATAAGAGCATTTTTTTTTTTTTCCCGAAGCTCAGGAGCACGGGAGGCAGCAGCCACTCAATCATCCTTCCCTGAGGGCATTATATCCCAGAGCATCCAAAAAGGTCCAGCCCAAATCCAGCACTTATTGGCACTCTGACCCCTCTTGAAGCCACGATGGGTGTTCTATGGCAGAATTTGTCCCCTTCAGGCTTTTTCTCCACTCACCACACATTGAAATGTCCTTCAGTGTTAATAAAGACATCACTGGAGGTAAAACTAAGGATAAGTTGCTGTCTGGCTTACTTTCAGCTACCTGGAGTACCAAACTTATGGGTTTTTTCTGTCATTTTAAGTGACACTGTCACTTACTTTGACGTTCAAATGAGATTGAAAAAAAAAAAAAAGATTTCTAAATTAACTAAACCTCAATCCAATGCTTTTCAAGGAAGAAGTGAGGAGCTCAGTGAGGTTTAAGCACTTTTTTCCTGCAGGTCTACAGCTTCAGTCAGTAACACTGTGCTAATTCAAGAGAGCTGAAAAGCAAAATTGTTTGTAACAGAACGAGCAACCATCCAATTTATTTCTAAGCTGCATTAATTGGAAAAAAAAGCACAAATGCGTATGATGCACGATGCAAAACAAAAATTGGAAACAAAATTCTGCGATCCCTCTTATCAGTTTTAAGGAGTTGGGATCTCAAGATTTGTTCCAGTCTTAAAAAACAAAAAAATAAAAATACATCCCCTGTTCCAGCTCCCCGACGCAATCCTATCCCCAAATGTATTCAGTTTTAATAAGCTAAGGTGCTATCACAGAAGAAAAATCAGTCTCTAAAAAATAACGAGTTGTATGTTTACAGTGTTCCTCTAACACCATAGTCTTGATATGATTTTTGTAAATAAATAACAGAATAGAAACACAATATTTTTTGTGGGGACTTTTTTTGTTGGGTTTGTTGTTTTTTTTTCTTTTTTTTTTCTTTTTTTCCATATTAAATGCCTAAACAGATTNTGTCTTTTTTTGTGGTGGTTTTTTGGTTTATTTTTTTAATTTTTTTTTTGTTTCTTTTTTTTTTTTTATAGTGTCGTGCTATATGAAGTTTCCTTGGCAATGAACCAATTCAAGATTTCTCAAGAAAGGGAATAGCAAGTTGGCTTGTGAACCACTAAATAATTCCAATCCCCACTGCCTTGCTGTAATCTTCCCTCTCTGTTCTCATTTTAATATCCATCTTCACATGCCAGGTGTTGAGTGTATTTCAGGACATTAAAAAGAAATGATATAGAGTTGAAAGTACCTACTTCAAATTTCAACAATTAACTTTTTAAAAATTTTTTTAAAAGCATTGACACTGCAATAGAACAGCTTCCTGTTCAGTCTTTGTTTTAGCTAAACATTTTAATTGGGCTGTGGAAATGGAGGTTGGGTATTTTACCCAAGTTAAATCAATGGCTAACGGACAACTCGAATGAGAAATGTACAATTTGAACTGACCATTTAAAGAGACGATTTGTCACACACAGTTTGCATCCATGCAGACTGAGAGGTTTATAATTACATTATGTACAAAAAAAAAAAAATTATTTTTTAGTTTATTAAGGCAACCACAACTTGGAGAACGTGTCCAAAGTGGCATTAATACAATTGCAGTGGTGATACCCTTTGAACATTTTTATTTCTATTTTCAGATAAGAACACTTATTCCTTTTAATTTTTAAGAAATAATTGCCAAGAAAGGACCTATTATTGATAGGGTCTGTTCTATAGTTTTTTTAAACAATCTATTTTATCTATTTTCTTTAAAAGATAATATCAAGGCATTGCTAAACAATGCAAATTATTCGGATCCTGGATTTACCTTGAATTTCACTGGGAATTGCAGGTGGTAAAAATGGGTAGGTTTNGATTTTGTCCATGTTTACTATAACTCTATTCCCCAGAAGTGTCTTGCTGTTCTCTACTCACATGTACCGAGCATCAAAACAACTTGGCTGATGGATGACCCCTTTTTCACATGCCATTGCCAAGTTGCTTCATATAAACGTGCTATCATAACTGAATATCCATGTGTACCTTATTTTAAATGCTGTGATATTCCATCAGTCCTTGGGATAGCACTCGGGATGAGTGTGCACGCGTGTANGATTATAACCCACATCACAGTTGAGAAAATTACGCTATTTTTTGTAGCTTTTTTCTTCTTTCTTTCTTTCTTTCTTTCTTTCTTTCTTTCTTTCTTTCTTTCTTTCTTTTGCTTTCTGTCTTTCTTTCGCTTTCTGTCTTTCTTTCGCTTTCTGTCTTTCTTTCTTTTTTTTCTTTTTTTAAACAGTGATTTCTGCTATGGTAAAGTTACTCTTAGTTTCACCTGGCCTGCTAAACAGAATCAGAGTCGAGCACGCCGCCCCTAATGACAACATTCAGCTCCCTGCGAGGATGACCTCCCGCCTCCGGGTACGGTATGAGAACAGCAATGCTGAGATTCAGATTAGTTTTGGAAACTCTGCAGAGTAGATGCTTTTTTACCAGCTTTCACACACATCCCCCTCCCCTCTATCCCCCACCTTTCCCCGCACCCTTTCCCCCTCTTCCCTTGGGGGGTGGGCTTGGGTCAAAGCGATGAAGAGGAAGATGCGCGCCCCGGCTGGCAGAGCTCTCTGCAATGAGTTCTGGCTGCTGGAGGGACGGGTGAGTCTGGTGCTGCCGAAGGGGTGAAACGGACAGCGTGCCTCCCGTCCCTCCTGGCGTGCTCCGCCACTGGCACCCGACGTCCGACGAGGTGCCCCGGCCTCAGGGAAGGCCTTCGCTTTCGCTCCCCCTGCCCTTCCGGTACCGCTTCACTTTCACGTCCTCCTCCTCCTCCTGCAGGGACTTGTTTTTCCTTTTCCCAACCCGGGGTGCCCGGGGTAGAGGGAGAGGGAGTGGAGGGGGTGGAGGAGGAAGAGGAGGCGGCAGGGGTGGCGTCTCTCGAGCCATGTGTATGACAGCCTCGATGGTGGCCATGATAGTATCTTGAGTGGCTGCTTGCTCCAATATCAAAGGATTGAGTGTTGGTCTCTGACCTCTTTTGCTGGGAAGGTCAATGCATTTTTCCAGAACGGGCATTTGGTCTCTGGAGTCTTCATCGAAGGAAAGGGGCTGCTTCCGAGGACGACCCCTCCGCTTCTTGACGAAGTTATTGCCTGTCTTTGATTGTCTCTGCAGCCGCTTGGCTTTCAGGATCTTGTTCACATGATCCAGGTTCTTCTTCGTGGACAGGATCTTGGTGTAGTTGCACATCTTGCGCACCTCGCACTGGATTGCTTCGATCTCACGGCGCTTGAACCTTTTCTTCAGTGGTGAGCTGGCTGTTGGGAGACAAGGAGAGAAACAGGGCTGGGTCAAGGAACAGTGACTGGAAACTCTTCTTTGAAACCCTTCAGGTTCATGAAGAGTAGATGAAAACACAACTCTTGATATTAGGCAGTCTTCCCTCTTCTAAAGAAACAAACCTTTTCTACTGCAATGTTTTACCAGGGATTTGCTTCATTCTCATTTCTAAACCTCTAGTTGGAGTGAAGGGAGCTTAGGATAGCTAGACCAACTTAACTATTAAAATTTTCTATATCCTAAAGATATGATCCTGATGTCTTCACCCTGGCCTTTAATTCTTGTCATGAATGCTGGTTAGTATGTAAAGTGTTTGTTACTGAAACTAGTGGGCAGAGACAAGCTGTGTGGGTCACTTCATCTGTGGCAAATTCATTATCCCTGCCTGAGTTTCTGTACTATCATCTCTGTAGATACAAGCTGAAACTACTCAGTCATATAATTGACTTTAATGGCCCCCAAAGTAAGCTTACTCCTGGTTCAGATCACTTACTTTAGATCTGAATGAAGTCCAAAGTAGTTAAGTCTCTTGCCAAGGTCACGTTGTGAGTCATTGTCAGAGCTGGAAAGAGTACCCAGCATTTCTTGGCTCCTGGTCCTTTGGTGAGGACACGAGACCTTGCTTGTTTTGCCTAAATTGTCTCATTGTCCTTTACTGAACATGGCATCTGTTCAGAGTTCAGGATTTGCACACAGATTAGAAGTAACTACCCCTTTGTGAGGGAAACAGAATGTATTAATTCTGCTTTTGCAATAACTGGTGCTCCCTTTCACTCCTAACATATCCGTTCTGCACTGCTGGAAAAGAAATGATGGAGCTGAGAATTTCTTTCTGGTGAAGAATAAAACATCCCACTAAATTAACCTCAGCCCACATCTACTTGCAAACTTAATTTACACCTGACTGTCAAGCAGTCGTTTGGGTTTGAAATCCTTGAAGTTTCCCCGAGCAGCCAAGATTTCGAGAAAGGTTCATTTGGGGGTTATCACTCACTTCACGGCTAATCTTCTAGCAGCAGTTTAAGTAAAGTTGCCATTGTACTATTTTCTGTAGATAACCAGGAGCTGTCAAGTGGGAGAATCTCCTCTTGCTCTCTATGGGCTATGACAGATTCAGCATATAAACCTCATTCTCTGGCCTCCCCTCTTGGAGAAACATAAATTATTGGCTCTTATACCACCATGTTGCTTGGATTCAGTGAAGAGCTTGCGTAAACAAACCCAAGTTACAATGTAAGAAGTAGGAGTGAGTCATAAACAAAACACAGACATATGCTCTCTTATAAATAAAGACCTGGGATGGCCAGCTTCCCAAAGTCTGGTTTTCATTAATTACAAAACAAAATACATTTTCCATATGTAACCCGCTCCCCACACCAAAAAGGAAAACAAAACCCACTTGCAGTCACAGAGGACAAAGGAAAAGAGGAATGCAGTCATTCTGGTACCAAAGGAAAAGAGAAAGGAAATGAAATATCCAAGTTGCTCAGGAGAAGCTAATTAGTTGCACAGAATTCCTCCCAAGTAGGTCACCCCTAAAAACTGTGGATACAAGGTCCCTAAAGGCAAGTGGCAGTGAGCTATTTCTCAGAAATTTGATCAAAAAAGGTTAAATCCCTGTCATGGAAAATGATTGCTCTCTTCTGTCCTCACTGGTGATTGACATAAGGAGTCTCAGTATCTTCAGACTTAAGCATGCAAATCCTTTGAGCCCCTCCCAGATCCTGGGAGTAGCTTCAGGTCAGAAGATCTAAAGAATCAAACATTTGGCACAGTCTTCACATTTACTGTCCACCTTTTGCCTTTTTTTGCTATTGGTAGGGCATATTCTTAAGGTTGGGGGTTTTTTTCCCCCTCTAATCCTCATATTTGAGATGTAGTATCCTTGTTTGTTTTTTTTTTTTTTTTTTTTTTTTTTTTCCTCCCCCCCCCCCCCCCGAGAGTAATGTGTTTGTTTTTGTTTTTTTTTTCAGCTGCTGAAGAGAAATTTAGCAGAAGTACAGGAACACTTGCAGGTTCATGAAGATACCAAGAGGTTTGGGCTTTACCATCAATTTTCACTGGAAAGAAAGTAAGCCAAAGGACAGGAAACAAATTTGGAATGAAGCACTGGCCAAGTACTTGCAAAGATTTTATGTCTTTACTGAGATTTATCTGTAGCCAGTTGTTTCTGCAGATTACTGTTACCACCTGATCATGGTCAATGGAGACCTGGAGTGTACTCTTGGCAGAGGACAACCTTCATTTCTAAAATGGGAACTCAAAGCAGTTCAAGGTGACCACACACATCCTTTCAACATCCTGATACTGGACAAGAACAACACAACACTCCTCTCCATCCTGAAATCCACAGAGTATCTTAGGCACTCAAGAGTTCACTCAGGCAGAGTATCCTGAGTGGAGCCTCTGGCGAAGAGACAGTACCCGAGTGGAGCAAAGGAAGGCTCTTCCTTTCTGCCAAACTGCTCTCTGGTGTCTTCCTTCATGACTAGATAATATTTTTTTGGCTCTTATAAAACTTTGCAAGCTGACAGTATGTTTCTTTCTGCGCTGAAACTCATTTTCTTATTCAGAAAAAAAAATCTGTGCTTTTATATGACAGCTTACTGCATTAATTTTTACTTCGTGAATGCTTCGGGGTGTTTATGACTACTAATAATGCTTTTGCTTTTCTTCCCAGCAAGCCTGTGAACTTGCAGGCTCTAGAAAGCATTTGAGTTCTGTTACACTCTGCCAATAGTCAGAATGCATGTACTGAATAAGCAAATATGCTTTCAAGTTAGGCTTTTTAAATGAGATATTGGGAAACTCACCATTATTTTGACTATTAAGTGTTAGGGACATCTGATTCTAGATTTGGTGTAGGGAGACTGTGTGGAAAGAGTCTGATGGGTCTGCAGGGGGAAGATTTGATGAGGTGTGCATATGACAAAATATCAGGGACATCTGCCAAAGTAAACCACTATTGAAGTGAGAGCCATTAGGTGTTATCAACTCATCTGGAAGTTCTTAGTGAGTAATCTTTGATATAAAATATTTTCCTATATTGCCATGTGATATACTGCTCTGCTGAAAAACAAAGCTAAGTATTAATCTTTTCCATTTTACCCAGACAGACCCTGACCAACCCTGGACACAAGTTGGTCTGCATTGGTTTTAGGCTTTGTTTTTCTGGTCGTGCACATATTTTGCTATTTACATATGGAAATGTTGCTGTGGGAGAAAGGCTTCTGTCTTGCTCTATATGGCAGAATTCATTTAGAAGGGTTTGAGGAGGAGATGGGGAACAGTAACTCTGTGTCTGCATATGAAAAGGGGAATGTCCTCCTATGGAGATGATACAATGCGTGGCAAATGCCAGGCAGCAGGGACGCATAGAGAAACACATTTTTGCCTGGGCATATGGATCTCCCTACACCTCCCCAGGCTGCATGGCCACATGCTGCCTTCACAAAGGCCAGAAGCCATTTTTTGGCAAAATCCAGCCCAAAGTGAACAGAAACGAGAAACTTGTGATGCAGCACAAGCGCTTGTACTTTTCCTTCATCCTTTTCACACTGTCCAAACAACCTCACCTGGCTTTCCCAGATAAGCAAGAACCAATGTTGGTCTCACAACACAGCTTTACACATTTAAAATAGGGCACACAGAGGTCCAGTGTTCCTCTCTTCCTCAGGATACACCTATGAAGTGAGGGTCAGTCTCACAATTTGAAATGGCCACGGCCATGCCAGGAAGTCATGCAGGATTCATATGATGCTGCAAAGAGCTTCTGGGGCAAAGAGAAAAATCTCTAGCAAAAAATACACATTTCCAAGGGTAGATTGGAAATGGCTGAAGGACCTACTCCAGCAGAGTGAGGATGAACAGGGTAGGTCTGGGTAGATCAGACACCTTTGGATGTTCTCCACAGGTCCCCTAACTTTATTCTGGATGGCTCTTAAGTCTGAAGCTCTAAAATCCTAATTACTACGTGTCATTCTCCATCTCTTTGGAGCTGCCTGAGGCCACTTGTAAGAACAATGCACAAAGAAGACTGTTTGCTCAAAGCTGGGCTCAGTTTGTTCACTTAGTTTGAATGGAGGAATTTTCAAAGAGCTCCCTATTAATTACAGGAAACCCATAGCACTGTCCTGTTTTCCCATTAACACAGTTTCTTTCAGATTTCAACTAAATTATTTCAACATCTGGGCTACAGATAAACCAATGATTTAATTAGACTTCTGAAAATGGAAGGAATGAACTATGCAGTCAAGCATACACTTTCATCTTGAGACGGATCATAAAATATTTGTGTGCTTTCATTCTCCTCTGCTTTAAAAATCTGTCCTTAGTTTATATACAGGAAAGTATTAAAGACAAAACAGATATAAAAAATTATTTTTATGGAGGGTACTCTACAGCATGGAACCCTTGTTTTCACTATTTATTCAGTAAATGAGAGGGAAATCAAAATGAGTGCTTTGAAACAACACTTTAAATTGAATAATTATATACGCTATCATTCCATAAATCAGTGATACAAATACGGTTTTTGTGAACATGGTGTCAAAAATTTCACAAGACTGTGAAACTCCTACAGGCTGCATGTAAGGTAATGTACTGTGGGTCACCCATTCATTGGAAATTAAGACACAGTGAAAGATTAACTTCTCTATCCATGCCCATAACAAGGAATGATGATGCCGGGATGACTTGACTCAGTTTCCGACAGTATAAGGACATCACCCTTATGATCTGGTTGAAAATAGAGGCACAAAATATAAGTTGATAGAAAGGCATGCAATTCTGACTTATTTATTCTGATATTTTAAAATACTGTTCATTGTCCCGGAAAATTTCGCGTTTGCGAGACAGAATATTATGCTAAAACCACTGGAGTATGCAGCAAAAAAAAAAAATAAAATCTCATCTGCTCCTTAGCTATTTGCTGTGCATTTGGTATGTTCATGCTACAGGGATGGGAACATTCAAATAAATGAGGAAGGAGCCCCAGAGTCTTGCTTCAGAGTCCCCTGCTAGACCATACAGGCTACTTGTGTCCTCATTATTGCAGGAGTTTGGTGGTATGTGAGTGAAATAGATTTGATATGTCAAGATACAATCATGGTAAGGAAGTGTTAGAAAAATTACAGCCTGATTATCATATTAGATATGCACATTTGCAGCTACTTATCCAATCAGGAAGTGCAGTGCAGTTCCAGAAGAAAGAAGATGGGGAAAAAATAAAGGGTATGGAGGGAAACAGCATTACCTGCTTCAGATGTTGCTGCTGATGAAGGTAGGAGAGATAATACTGGACTTGGCATTGCAACACTGTCAACAGCTGCTGGTTTCCTTCTGGTCATCACATTACAGGCAGAACTTTCCATTTTACCATGAAGTGAAGTCTGGTCTGCTTTTAAGTGGGGACCTGCAATACCTGGGGAAGGAAACAAAATTTGGATGAATATTGGTAAAGTAACATGTCTGGGGAATATCTGAAAAAAGAGTAGTCAGCTGTTGCCCTGGTTATGTTAACATATTTCCATATTTCCTTGTATATGTACCCATAATACAGTCTTGCTACTAGCAAGGATCACCATCGTTATTTGTTTTGGATAATTTTGCTGTAGGACATGCCATCACTGGTCTCTATAAAAAATGGTCTCTATAAAAAAGAAATATATTTTTATATATATCCATGTTACTACTTTTTCTTCTAAAAAACCTGCATACACCCTGATGTATGTATAAGGACAGACATGCTTCATATCTCTATTTAGTGGGATGGACTCTTTGTCATTCCCTGGGTAGTTCATTCTCCACACATTCTTACATGCTTTTCTTCTATAAACACACCACTTAGTGGATGTTTCATCTGGGTAAGGAACAACCTCAACATGTAATTCCCTGTCTAAAGCACATTACATTCACTTTTCAGGAATCCCCTCCCCAGTTAAAATCTATCTTAAAACTCATCAAAGACAAGGGAGTTAAAAAAGAAAGAGTACTTTTTCATACATTTTTCTATCTAAAGTTTACAATGCAGAATAATAAATGAGTGGTAGAAATACACCAAAGAGGTAAAATATTCCAGAAAAAAGAAAAGTTATGCACTTATGTCTGGTACATTCCTCCCTTAACAATGCTTTTGAAACTCTCATATTTTGTACCCATTTTGTTTTCCTGTAAATGTGTCAGATTTTAACTGCTGTAATTCAAATTTGAAAACCTCTCCCAGTCTCTGTGATGCTGGGTTTCAACATAAAGAGGACAGGCATAGGATTACTATCCTTTTCAAATCTCTACCTGCATGTGTGCCTCAGACAAAATGCATCAGATTTTGGGAATTAAATTACACAGAGATTTAAAAAAATCACGGTGCAGCTAAGGTTGGAACGCTCCCCTTGCTTAAGCAGGGTCAGCCAGAGCAGGTTACCCTGACCATGTCTGGTCAATCTAGAATATCTCCAAGGAGACTCCACAACCTGTCTATACAACCTGTTCATCCTTTCAGTAAAATCTCATTATTCAGACATAACCTGTGTTTCAGTTTTTGCTCACTGCCTCTTGTCCTATCCCTGTGCACCACTGAAAATAATCTGGATCCATCTTCTCTACTCTTTCCCATCAGGTATTTGCTCACATGGATAAGATCCCCCTGAATATCCCAACTCTCTGAGCTTTCCCTCATAAGAGAGGTGCCCTAGATCCTTAATCACTGTGGCCTTTCATTGGACTCTCTTCCACATGTCCATGTTCCTCTGGCATATCAATCACTCCTCTCAGTTTTGCACTTCTCCAGGTTCATTGAGGGTGTTTTTTAACCCCAGCATCCTGGTCATTAATTAACATGTTAAATATTTGCAGTCCTTGTAGAGAACCCCGGGGTGCAACTCTAGTGACTGATCTTTAGATGGACTTTGTGCTACTCATCACACCCTTTGAGCCCAGCCAGTTTTCAGTCCACCACAGCATACATTTACCTACTCTGTATTTCATGATTTCATCTATGAGAAGCTAACAGAACACAGTGCCAAAACCCTTGATAAAGTCAAGATAAGAAAAATCATATTGGTGAGACATGATTTGGCCTTCATAGATTTTGGATAACAGCTCTCAATCATCTTCTTTTCCTTCATATGTTTGGAAATGCTCTCCAGGAATATATACTCCACCAAACTCCCAGGGATTGAAATGAGACTGACTGACCTATTGGTCTCTGTCTCTTTTCTCCTTGCCCCCACTGGAATGACATTTCCCCTCTTCTACTCCTCAAGGTCCTTCCCTGATCATCACAACCTTTAAAAAACAGCCAGGACTGGCCTCACAATTATGCCAACCAAATCCCTCAGCACCTTGGGTGCATCCTGCCAGATCCCATGAACTTATGCATGTCCAGTTTGTTTAATTGAACCCTAATCTGATCTTCCTCCACCAAGAATAAGTTTCCTTTCCTCATCTGTGTCAGAGGCCTGTGATTCTCAAAGGCCAGTCTTACCAGCAGAGATCAAGGCAGATAAGACAACAAATGCCTCAGTCTTCTCCTGGTCTTTTCCCACCAGGGTCCCTGTTTCATTCAGCAAGGGGCCCACATTTTCCCTAGGCTACTTTTTTTGTGGCTTATGAACCTGTAGGAACATTTCTTGGTGCTCTTCTGCCCTAGATTCAACTCCAAGTAGACTTTGGCTTCCTAAGCCCATCCCTGAGTACTTGGGTATTGTAGTTCTCTGAGACAACACCTTTTGCTTCCTTTTTGTACCTGACATTGCTCAGGAGCTTCTTGGTCATTCATGAAAGTCTCCTGACATCTCTGCTTGTCTTAATTTGCCACTCTGATCTGGTTTGGTGTGATCCAAGCCTCAGGCCAGCAGCAAACCACCCTGCACACCAGGTCAGGTCAGCACATAGGGGACTTTATCCCCTGTGGCAATGAGCCCCCACTGCACCTGGATAGCACCTGGTTGTTTCTCAGAAACTCTCCACAAGAACTCTGACAGCTACAACCATAGAATCATTAAGTCCCACGTTCCCCAAACACTGCCAAGACCACCAACAACCCATACCCAAAAATGACACAACCACATGGCTTTTAAATCCCACCAGGGACAGAGACTCCATAACTGCTGTGTGCAGCCTGTGCCAGGGCTCAACAGCCCTTTCCCTGAAGAAATTTTCCCTCATATTCAATCTAAACCTTCCTTGGAACAACTTGAGGCCATTTCCTCTTCTTCTATCACTTGTTCCCTGCGAGCAGAGCCTGACCCCCACCTGTCAGGGAATTGCAGAGAGCCAGAAGGTCTCCTCTGAGCCCCCTTTTCTCCAGGCTGAGCCACCCCAGCTCCCTCAGCTGCTCCTGGTTCTCCTTTTCTAGAAGATCAAGAAGATCTCAAAGCAGAGCCAGAAAGAGCTGCACAAAGCTCTGTGTCAGTTGGCTGTGCTCAGCCACTCCAGATGCCAACCAAAAATTTTTTAAATATATATTCCTTCATAGCTGCTTGGAGCTGTTGTGAACAGTCCCTACCTTTGCCTCTGGCCCATGAAACGAGAAATATCAGGAGATCTATGTGTTGTCTCAGAAAACATGGAAAAGATCTCTACCCAACACAGGCCCAGAACTGCTCTGGTGAGAGGAGTCTGAAAGACAGGGCTACAGAGTAGGTCAGTTTGGAATAGAACTCCTGATGAACCCATGACCTGATGTATCAACCTGTGGACTTGAGGGAGGCAAGAGCTCTGAGTGCAGAAATAGCCATGAGTGAGACAGTATTACAGGTCGTGGCTTGGTGGAAATACAGGAGTCTCTGCCTATTAGACTGCACGTCCTCCCAGAGCCTCAAACCTGGTATTAAGCATCTCAAATTGTATCCATTAAACTTCAATCTCTCTCTGCTCGGCTTCTCTGGTGCAAATGAGAACAATAATACACCCCTCATCTCAAGAGCAGTCCTGTGAAAATAAAATTATCAACATTCATGAAACATTCATCTGTTCATACCAAGGCTTGGAAATGTGGAATAAATGAGACATGATGTCACGCACTGAATAGCAAGAGGAAAATCCAGCTATGAAATAGCTGTTCATTAGGTGAGTGCTGTACATTGAATAAAACAGTGTCCTATAGAATAACCGGGACATTTGACTAGGTAATTACACCTATGGAATCTCACCATTGTGGAACGGTGCATATGCAAACCTGACATTTCACCAGTGCTTGAGTTTGTGCCTCAGCATTATTTATTCATTAATGTAGTTGCTGCGCAAGAAATGTGCGTTTGTGGGTGCATGTATCAATACACATACACATACATGCACGTGCATATGGTACATAATAATGCTAACAACCTCATAAATTCAACATCTGGCTCTAATTAAACTGAAGGGCCTCTATAAAGAGCCGTATGAAAACATGCAGCTGTAACCTGGTGACCTCTATTGATAAAAAA
>VYXB01005998.1:575249-616639 GCA_013397135.1 Pachyramphus minor
AGAGACTGCCTCCATGGACCACAGACACAAGAAGGGATCTGACTGATGAAGAAAAGGTTAAAGAGGTGAAGAGTGCAAAGTGGAATGAAACAGAGAAATAGATGGAAGTAGGAGACAAAGAATAGGTTGGAAAGAAGATGGAGGAGGGAAATCACTTATTACAGATGTGTGAAAAGCAGATTAAAAAGAACCAGAATAAAGACCATACTGAGAAAACCCTAAATGCTCTTAACCACTGACATTTGGAGTTATGCTATCAACTTTAAGGTTGCACATCTATGCTTGAGTCATTCTAAATCTGCAGGGAGCTTTTCTGCACAGCTTTGGTGCAAGCTTGTCTTCAGTTTTCACATTTACTGGAGCCAAAACAGAATATTTTAGGTTCTTCAAGCAATGAGCTGATCTCCCCATAGCCTTATATGCTTATTTTATAGCACCAGGCAGACAAAATACAGAATGGTGGATCAGGGTAGGAATATGTTCCCTTTAAACATCCACTCTGAGAGAGCATCATGATGAAGCAAAGATTATACAAGCAAAGATTTTTATTTTTTTAATTAGGATTGCTTTCCTGAGGTGGCAGAATGTTATTGTCCAAAAGGAAAGATGTAACAGAGACAGAATCTGCTGAAATTCTGACCCTGACTGAGATTTTGGCCACGTCGTGGCACTATGGAAAAACCAATGAACATCAGGAAACTGTCAAGCACAGGTTCTCCAACCTTTATGCCTGAAATTAGGTTAATAGTGTATTTTCTTTGTTCAGAAATACACTGGACTCCTTGTCCTAGTACAGACTGACAAAAGGATAGGTCCCAATTTCAGACAATTGTTTGTAAAACCTGGCCTTGGTGGTTTTGCAGGAAGAAGAGAATTCTGGGAAGAAGAAATATAAAGGGATTTTATTTAGCAGTTTGGGTGTGATTAGGTACTCAGGCCTTATTTTCTTCTGCTGGGACAAAAGCCCAGAAGACAGGTTGATCAAATTTGGTATTTAGAATTTTGTCACCATAAATCTATGGATTTGTACTTAACACTCTCCTGACAAGGTTTTCTTTTAATAACAAAGTGAATAGGGGGTTCATCTCACTTTAGGTGTCTGCAACTCAAGTGTTTATTTGAGACCTCTATGTTTAAGGTTACAAAGAAGAAATTAATGCAGTCAGAAAGTGGAGTGGGTGTTTCAGCTAAAAAAGTTGGGTCTACTTTAGTGCAAGATTATTTATGCTCCAGGTTCCATTAGCTAAACTTCCACTGACCATAATGAAAGAGGAGAAATCTAAATCACATGGCAATCTTATGCTGTGGATATCCAGATTCAGGCGAGAGGAACAATCCCACCACACCTCCCCATCCCAAAGCTCTGATGCCAAATCACTACTCAAGTTTAAATTCCTCCTTCTCAAAAGGAGAATCTCAAACGTGGATGGTGCATCACTGGGCCAGGGGTCTAAAGTCTATTCAGGCACCTGGTTGTATTTGAAATGCCCTGAGGTATTTGAAACATCCCAGGGAGGCTGGCAGATATGATAAAGGATTTCAGACAAGACCTCTGCCCTCCTGCAAGAGCAGCTGGAGGCCAGGCAGGATATCTTAGGCATCTCAAATGACAGTTGACAACTACGTGTAGGCAAAGGAATTGGAGTCCTGAGCCTTCATTTCTGCTTGTCCCTAAGTCTCTCGTGGGTTGGGAAATGTCTCGTCATTGTAAATATCCCCTTGTCACCAATGAAGGAGCAGTACAAACGTGTCCTGCCAACTCTTCCCTGAATGGGAGGCAAAATGGCTGCAGCAAGGTATCTATGCAGGAAGTTTAAACTGTGGAAACTTCCCTGTGATCCTTTAGGATGGATTTTTTGCACAGTTTGGAAATTAGAAGTACTTATTTTTCTGTACGATGGTGAGAGTCTTTGGCTTGGCATTACAAAGAAGAATGTATTTTTAATTCCAGTAAACGGAGCATAACAATTAATAATAATAAAAAAATCTATCAAATCAGCAATTTAAAGTTGCATGTGAGAGAAAAACACAGGAACTTATGGGATACAGCTCTGCAATTGCTAGTATGTACAGAAGGAATCAATGAAATAAATATAGCCTATCCAAAAGATAGAAGAACAACCCACCCCTAAGTGCATAATTTGCTTCATCTGTGCTTGAATCTACCTCAAAGCAAAGAGAGCAATATGTCTCAGAATGATGAGACAACTAACTAAGCTTAACACTTCCTCTCCCCTCTTGTTTATTCATTCTTCTTTGTTCATTTAGTGTTGGGAAAATACTCTGGAAGCAAAACCACCATGATGGCTTACACACATATACCACTTAAATCCAGCTTAACTTCTCAAAAAAAAGTCTCTCAAGGCAGCCTAAGTTATGGTTAGGCCTTAAGCTAGGTTTCTCCACAGGAATTTCTCTCCTTCCCACAAACAAAAGACCCATTTAATCTAGAGCTGTGAATCCTCAGACATGGGAAAAAATCCCCCACAAAATGCCAAAGACGCATCAGTAAAATATCTTCATTGATGCAGATTAACTGTTTCAATGAAGGAAAAAAAGTGTTGAACAACTGGTGGGCACTTCCAGGGCTTTCTGTGCTATTTCTGTATCACTGAGCGGCTGTTTCTCATTCCAGGAGTTAAAGCGGAAAAAAAAAAAAAGAAAGAAAAGCCTTCTGTTTTTTCAAATGATCTGGAACCACTTGGCATGTGACTTCTGAAGTGTTTAGCACAGACTTACAAAAACGTCATGAACATTTATCAGCCTAGGCCCCAAATCTACTTGCCTGCCTTGTGTCATCAGTCATCGTGCTAATGAAAATACTAATGACATTTCAATTGCGTTCCAAGAGAAATGAGCTGTTTCAACAGAACAGGAATTAGGAAAAAAAAAAAAATTAAATTTTTTTACAAAGAGTATATCACTCTCCTTTTTTATTATTATTAATTAGATGAAGCATTTGGCTTCAATGAACGCTGGGGTCCCGACTGTGCAAGTCACAAGATAGATATAAAAGCGAGCAATGAGCCACATCACTAAACAGAGCAAGGAAGAAGAAGAGTTAAGAACAAGAAATGGAATGGGAAATAGAAACATTCAAAATGTTTTCACTCAGTGATGTATAAGCAAAGTTATTTTAGGACTTTAGATGATCAAAAGACAGAAGAAGAGGTCAGGTCATGCCACCTGGTCTAGATGCCTGTGCTTGGGTACAATTAACTGCCCCTGAGTTACCCACACTGGCTAGGTCAGACCCAAACAAACCTTCAGAAGTTGAGTGGCAGACAAAGGATCCCACCACCACCTCACAGTAGGTCAGCAAGAGATGCAGCTTTTGATAGAATGAGAGGAAATCGCCTCAAGTTGCATCAGGGGAGGTTTAGATTAGATATTGGGGAAAATTTCTTCACTGAAAGGGTTGTCCATCCCTGGCACAGGCTGCCCAGGGCAGTGGTGGAATCATCATCCCTGGAAGGGTTTAAAATATGTGTAGATGTGACACATGGGGTCATGGGTTAGTCGTGGCCTTGGCAATGCTGGTCTGACTCAATGATCTTAGAGGTCTTTTCCAACCTTAATGATTCTACGATTTCCTGTTGCCCAGCCCAATTCCTTATCATAGACTCCATCCCAGGGTTACTGCTGAATGTATGGAAGCAGTGCCTCTCCTCTGGAGCACAGGGTCTGGAGGCACAGATGGCTCAGCTCTCCAGGTGGTACCACACTGTGTGTCCTTGCACTGTCAGGATGGAGCAGGACAGAGGTCCCCAGCAGAGGAAGGTGTCAGTAGGTGGTGCTGATGGCCAAGGGGTGCAAGCCCAGGTTCCACTGCACCAGGGCACCCGGATCAAGTGCAGCTCATATTTTCCCTGGAGATCTTACACAGACTGACAACGTAAAGTGAAGATTTTTGTATGTTAACTTTTCTCAGCTGCCACTTGTACAAGTTTACTCACATTTTCTTCTTCCCCTGTCCTGTTGAAAAGTGGGAGTGAGAGCACAGCTGAGTGGATGCAAGGCAGCTGGCCAAGGTCAACCCACCACAGATGTGGACAGGGAAGGGGTGCCCTTAAGAGGTCTTGTGGTGGATGCATGTGGGTGCTTCAGTCTAAAAAATGAGAAGCTATGGCAAGAAGCTGGGACCGGTGTGAGACAGAGGAGGACATGATTTCTGTGTGGTTTGGGAAAGCATTAGTGCCTGAACCAGTGGGTGAGCAGACTTGACAAACTAGGTGTGATCCTAAACCAAATGCTTTACCCTTTGGAATTTTTGAGCTAAGAGCTGAAGGCAGGAATGCAATGCTTTGCCTCAAAAAACAAAAATAATTAAAAAAGAGTGACCCTTGAAAACCACCACAGTTCCTATGTTCCAATCTGCCCTGCCATGAAACCAGAACAAATAGGCTGTGGCATGGTTTTAAGAGTCGATTATAAAACACCCCATCAGAACATAAACATCCCACATTGACAAAGTAATCTCTGTGGATCTCAGTGGGCCTGACCTGCTGCTGCCCTCTTCCTTGTATAGTCATGAATACAAATGCAAGGTGAATGCTGGCTGCCTTCTGATCGGGTGACATTTTACACCCATGTTACTGATGTCAACAACTGCATGAGGGAGCAGAGAATCAAACTCGGGGTAACCACTCGCAAAAAATAGAAGAGCAGAGCTGAAGGCATGTTTCCAAGCAGTTTAGGCATTTCAGAACTGAAACTTACATGGCTAGGTTGATCCCTTTTGCACTCCCACATTTAATCAGGGAAATGCCTTGTGCTGCAACATGTTGTTTGAACAGACATTGCCTGCCCTACCTCCACAGGAGACCTGTTCTCTCTGCTCCTGGCATCTCACTTTGTGGGTACTAAATCAGTGAGGAGGAATAGCTCCCCAACAAAACTATTCAGGTATCTTTGAGACCAAAGCCCGCAGCTTCTGTCTCCGGCAGGGAATGTCAGAAAAGTTATGACTCGTCCCTCATTCTGTTCAAACAGTCCTTTCTCTTTTTAAGCAAACAAGCAAATAAACAGCAAATGCCCTATTCCCACCTGGCGTTGGTGCAATGTTGTGTTTGAGGCTTTAAAAGCGTAAAAGTCAAACCATTCAAAATGATGGGTCCCGTAGCAAATGTAACACAGTCCCAAGGGTACCTACTAGTGTATGGTATTACTGCATGTGGTATTAACTTTTATGCCTTCATCTATATATGCAATGTGGCTCATTTATAGTTGCTCTGGGAACCACTATGTTTACATAAATTTTAATTTCCTGTCTTTTGTTTGTTCACTTTATCATCTTTCTAAAACAAAATTTTCCTTGTGAATTTTAGTGCTCAACCAATTATCCGCAGATGGAGGCACGGGAGAATTGACATCCTCTGGTTTTTCCATGTGGCCCTGGCAATGCGCCTCCACTTCGGTTTGGACCCATTAGAAATGGCGCAGCTCCAGCAGTGACACTGTATTTCTACCAGAGCAGGCCTGTTCCCACGGGTCATGGTAATTTTGGTCCGTTGTCTCCTGGGATCCGGCCAAAATTCTTCCTGCTGAGTTGACACAGGCCATATTTACTATATCATAACCAATTTTCCTGGGGTTTGTTTTCCTTTTAAATGCACGCAGCTTGTGAATAGAATGAATCTTGTGGTTGGCTTCATATATCCAGACTTGAGTTATATGCCTTCAGATTTTGGTGTGAAAGCCCTTTGCCACCTGCTCTGGTAACTAAAACAAGGTGTTTACAGTTCCTTGAAATACATCTTTTGTTCAAGCCTGCAAAACTAGAGCCTCGCTCAGCAGAGACCTGATGGCACCTTGTTTCAAAACATCGCTATAAATGATTGAAACTGTAGAGATGCCAGTTGCACAGAAAAAAAAAAATAAAAAAAAATCTGTGGTGGTCCAGCTACAGAATAATGCAGTGATCTTCATGAACTTGTAATTAAAATTCAGTGTTGACAAGACCAAGCCTTGCTACTATATTTTAGGGAAACAAAGAATAACAGATAAAGCCAAATTATAATAAGTCGATACAGCAAATCCAAGAAAAATATGGCAGTTCTCGGCAGCTGTGATAGGAGTCCTTCCTCTTCTTGAATAATAAAGGCTTTTGCTAATTTTAACCAGAGCTGAATCTGAAAAACCTGCAGTCGCATGTGACTCAGAGAGCCCCAAGGGAAGGGGAGGTGTGTGTGTGTGTGTGTGTGTGTGCATGTCTCTGTGTATAATCTAACAGTGCCCAGAGCTTTTGAGATCCTGGACCACTTCAATCGCACAGGCCAGATTCATTAAAAACCCTGGCTGCATTCCAGCAGTTAAAATTGAGGCAGCATATTTATTGCATTTTGCTCAAATAAATCTGAAAACGTGTGAATCATATCCCTGGGAGAGATGGAGAGGAGAAGTAAACACTCTCAGGCTCACACTTAGGCGCGGGGCATGACGGAGAACAAAGATGCAGGACGGTCGTGGTCGCAGGGAGCTGCAGGATGAGTGTGGAGTCAGAGGGTTTGGGAGGCTCAGTCGCCATTTTCTGCTGCTATTCTGGCCTGGAATCATCTCTTTAGCTTTCTGTGTTTTATTTATGCCCGTGCATACACACACACACACACACACACACACACAGTCGCGCACATATATTTTACAGAGCTCCTCAGCTTATGCAACCCCACTCTGCGGTTCTCTGTGGTTTTCCAGATGCTGTTCATGACGCTGGCACCTCACCCCAGTTGCAGCTGCATTCAGCTGGGATTCAATTACAGCCTGTCTTGCAAAGGCAGATTGGTTTTTCAAATATAACATATTTGGGGGAGGAATTTATTTTTTTTTTAATTTATTTTTGTCCCCTCAAAACCCCCAATTTTTATTAAGAGGGGAGAGGCATGACTTGTAGCTTGCTCTTGCCAGGTGCTGAATGGCTCCAGACAGGTCCTTAGCACCCTCAGTATTGTTTTACTTCAGCACTTTTTAGAGAACATGCAGTACCCTGCAGGGTTCAATTCTGCGAGAATAAAGTGCTGGCAGAGCAAGCTACAAGCCTGCTGCTCCCATGGGCAAACTATCAGAAACAGTGTGTAGATAACTGGTTTTCTCACCACTGGTTTTACAAACAGTAATCAGCTTAAAACTAGCAAACCTAAGTATTGATTTCCTCCCGCCCCCATTGAATATTTTTGGGAAGGATAGATAGGTGTTGCAAAAACCGGGGGTTGGACTGAATAGTCCTCCAAGGCTTTCTCCATGCCATGGACCTTCTTCTTCAGGCAATGTGTAGCTCTTCCCAAGATGATGCAGTGCAGAGGGGAATCCCCTGGCTTGGCTGGGTTGGGATATGGGCAGTATGGGATGTGAAGTTGATGCTGATGTCCAGCAGCTCAACAGGGCAGGGTGGGAGGGAAAGGACAAGGCTGTGGTGCACTCTGAGTGACTAGTGCTGGGATTAAGAGCACTCTAGTGAGCCCAAGGGCTGGAGGGGTGGAGGAATGACCGTTTTTGAGCTTCAAGTCCTTGTTTTCATTTTATCACATTATTTCTATTCAACTATTGGTTGCATTAATGAATGCAAACTAACAATGTTTTTGCTTTCTTCCAGCTTTGAACCGTGCTCAGATGCTGAACACGCTACTAGAATGCAGGACAGAGACACTACTACTTATAAAGTGCCTTGAGAAATCAAACAGAGCAATTTCATATGTCACTTATTCCTGAGCCTGATTTTTGGAGATGACATTTGCCCATGTTTTGTGGTGAAAGATGTAGGAGCAGCCAATAGCAGTGACCTTGGCAACCCAGGTGATAAATCATGGAGTTTTGATGACTGTACAACCACTTTGGCAAGTGTTGGTCTACACCTCTCCTGCCTCAGTTTCCCCTATCTGTAACAGGAGCAGAAAATATCTTATCTTGGCCATAGGGCTGACAAAACCAGCATGTGATATGAAGATGAAATAAAATTGCTTGTTCTAAACGAGAAATGGTAGCTATTAAATTAAAATATGCAAAGGCTGTTTGCTGGTTTTTAGATCAGACAGGGAAGCAATAATAGCCTTATTTATTACTTTAGTACAGCTCTAGCTTTCCTCAGTCCTTCTATATGTGTTTTATTTGCATTCCATTAAATCCAACTACTCTTTTTCAAAGACTTACTGGAGTCCATTAGTTGCAGAGGAAGCATCTTTAGCACAAAGGAAAGAACAGACCTGGGAAATAGAACTGCACAGTTTTGATGGAGGAATTTCTTCAAATTAATACAGATGAAATAGGTAAGGCAGGTGTGGTGCAACAGCAGAGACCCTTCGTGTGTGCCCTCCTTGTGCCACTGACAGGCTGACGGAGCAATGAGCTTTTACAGGTCTCTGGCTGCCTGTTTGATGTATTTAGCTGCAGTGGGAAAGCTTGCAGGGGCCATGAAGAAAGCACACTGCTTTAGAGAGTTGTGAGAGTGGCTTGCAGCTGAGAGCAGAGCTCCCCCAAGCCCCCCTGGTAAGCTTCTTCTGCTGATGGGTCTCACGGGCTCAGGCCCAGGTAGAGAGGTGAGAGATGGAGCTGGGGTTTGCTTTGCAAAAGTTCCCTGCTCAGAGTTTGATTTTGGGAAACAGCATCCACTGGTGGTTCAGATCTGAATCCTAGAGGTTAACAATAGCTTTGCATGTGTGTCTCATGGTGCCATTTGCTAGAGCAGTGCAAATTTTTTTATATATAGTAACAAATCCAGTTACTCAGAACACCTGGAGGTGAAAAACATGATCCTTATTTCTAGTGGGTAAGACTAAGCAATCCCATTGATTTTTGTGTCATGGTTTCTCTTGAGTTTTAATGGGGAGCAAACACTGTACCTAAAAGCAGACTTTCTGTATTATACCAGTGGCATTTTTGAGATAAAGACAAAGTACTTAATTCCCTGGATAATATTTCCTTTTCTAATTAGTGAATTTCAAGACAGAGAGTAATTGAAGGTCCACTCAAATGCTCTTAAGGGAGCCTCACCATCACAGCAGGGGGATGCTGACATGAGATGGTAGCACAGGGACTAAGGAATAAGTGAGGAATCTGATCTACAGAGCAGGACAACACTGTGGACTTCAATATCTCTGAAGTCCATTCTGCATAGTGAAAGGAACAGCCACTAGTAATTCTTTTAATAACCTAATCTTCAAGTACACTAAACAAAGTGGAGTGCAAAGAAAGAAAAGGGAAGGCATTTACCTTTCTCATAAAGAGCACTTTGAGCCTGTACCTGTATAAACCCTCTTATTATCACTGATTGCCTATCAGACTGCTAAAGATGTCTTGGTTGTTACCTGATTTTCCACATCAGAACATCTACCTCAACAGTTTTGCTTTGTAAAAATAATATTGACCAAAAAAAAAAAAACCTAACCCAAAACATTGGGTATAAGTCCCTGCTTGTGTTGACAGGGAGGAATTCAGGGTGAGTAAGGAAATGTTGTCTAAATATTGACCTATCTGATTTCTGGAATATGTTTAGTAAAGGCATTTTTCATGACAGCATGGTATGATGTCCACTAGAGCCTTGACTAGATTGCTATTGACTGCAGTGTGCTTTGGATTGGGCCAAATACAAAATGAGATAAAATAAAATTAAATAAAATAGGAATGTATGTTTAATTGAATGATTTCCACTAAATGGAGGGAGAGTTGTGAACCTAAATCTCTGGGCCTGACCTCAAAATTTTGGCTAGACAAACTTATTTATAAAGGGCTAAGCAGGACTCCAGCAAATGCAGCTTAAAAGCAAAAGCATGGGTCTTGAAATGCAGTGCCAGCCCTCTGCTAATTCCCTCTTCCCTCATCACATATATTTTCCTTTAAGGAAAAACAAGGAGCTCGCAGGCCACTTGTGTGGCACGTAATTTGCCGCCTGCAAATAGAAACAGGCATGTGGCAGACCTCCGAAAAACGCAGTTTGTAACTGTAACACCAGCTGACCCTCAACTGCGGCAGCACTTTGTGGCCTCCACATGCAAACAATCATCTATTGATTCCCAAGGCATCCAGCTTCAAACCCGCTCTTGTTTTCCAAGAGACCTCCAGTCTCAGGAAAAAGACACTGTCCTGGCTAATTCCCCCTGCCCGGGGGCTGCTCGGTGTTTCTGCTGCTCGCTTGAAGTGTTATCAAAATAATGACGGCTTGCAAAGCAGAATTACTGAATGTTAGTTTTGCACTGTTTTGGAGTGGAGGCGATGAACCCTCAGCCACACAAATGGGCTTTTATTACCGCCCCTTTTGGCACATCTGCCAGAGAGAATATTGAGGAATATGGTATGGGAAATACACAGCACCAGGAGAGGAGGGATGGAGTAGATCAACCACCACTGTAGTGTTTCCCAGGGAAAATTTCAGTGACTCAAAGGCCATTGAGGTTAAAAACTGCTAAAGCCTCTGTGTTCTCTATAAGCACATTACTCTGTGTTTGCCACAAACAAATCTGCTTTACGGGCTACAGGGAAGACAGGGAGGAATCTTACAGAATGAGCCTGGAAAAGGAAATGCTCCTGAACCATATTTTAGGTCTTCATCACCACAGCAAAAGTCTCGTTGCCTCCTTGAATCAAAGCTTAAAATATTCAGGTCACTTCACTCTATCAGTAATTTGTGGGTGTGAGGTATATAACAGTTGGGCAGCACACACCACACCTCTACACCAGCAGTTTGGGATGGTCTGTGATCATAGTACAGAATCATAGAATGGTTAGGGTTGGAAAAGCCCTCTAAGGTCATCTATTCCCACCATTAAACCAGCACTGCCAAGCCCATCACAAAACCAAGATGCTGGCTTGGAGAAGGTGACAGAGGCTGTGATGGGAAGAGATAAAGCTGGTGACTGAACCGCCTCCCAGCCAAGGCAGCAACTTGTCTAGTCTAAGAAGAAAGGATTTGTGGTTTTGCTGGTACATTTAGGTAGATTAATATCAACTAACTGAAAGTGCCTCATGGGTATGGTCAGAGCTGGTGACTCAGTTTGCAGATGCGTATCTCAGGATGGAGATTCCATTGACTCGTCTCCAAGGACTGCAATTACTGACCTATCCACTTGTCATTACCCTCTCTCATCACAAAGGAAAAAAAAGTCCTTAATCTCCAATACTGAATGAGACCTTGATGGAAAATGGTGCATTACTGCTACTGTGAGTCATTCCTGCAAACCAGAGCACTGAGTTGGCACGACCTCCAGGGAAGACACAGGTTCCACTGAATCTCTAAAAACTCAAGTCACAACCCTCACTCCCTCACAGCATTTTTTCCAGGTAATTATGTGGCTTCATTTTACTTAGTATGTGGTAAATTAAACACACAGAAAAAAAACCCAAATAACCTGGGTTTGTATAGAAGAGTTAACAGCTGAGCCCTGAAGGAGGGCAACTCATGGGCTAGGGAAATATTAATTTGCTGCTTAGGGATCTGAACTTCCTAACTCTTAAACATCTCCCAGTAGATGTAATGAAGATTTTTGGTAGAAAATGGCTGTCCTACTTTTCCCTGGAAGAGATATACAATAAACTCACAAGAACAACAAATAACACAGTCTAAAGCAGATGAGCTGTGGCTACACAGAAAGGAAGAGCCACGAGGGAATTTCCCTGTTTGTTTGTCTAAAAATTGCTCTATTAAAAAACAACTGGACAAAGATTGCAAGGAAAGTCCAGATGGTAGTCTGAGCATCCTATTCTGACCAGCATGCAGCAAGACTGTGGAGAGAAGCCACACTGACAAATACTGCCAGCTACTGCAGCCATAACAGCTTGTAATTTTACTGCAATACATTTTTCTTAAAAGTGGAAACTTCATGAAATGAGTGATGACTGTGTGTCAAACGACTTCAAAAAAAACCCAACCCCAAAACAGAAAGAATTTCTTGTGATGGGGAAGTGAAACAACTTACTGCTCCCTGCAAATACATGAAATAACAAGTTGAATACAATGGAAACTGCCTATTTCATATTTGTGAATGCTGAGAAAAACTGAGTCATTCACCAAATTGCTGGTGCCTGAGAGTGTTAGAAGCTTTCACGGTGTTACAGCACTGTTAGAACACTGGGATCATGTTGTCAGATGATAAATTAAGAGAAGGAGGAGAACCTCAGTTCTGGGAAGCTGCATAAAGAATCATCTGCTAAAGCTTTCTGTTTATGGAGTTCTGACAGCCCCTATGTTTGGGGTTACAGTCAAGGTGCAAATGCACTGATTGTTGAGCTCAGCAACTCAAATAATGGACTTTCACAGATTTTGGGTTGTTTGAGTGAGGCTGGTCTTCTCCAGCATGACCAATATAACCCACCTTGAACTAAAACACGGTTAAAAAACTCTTAGGCGAACACCTTATTACTTTCCCCTAATGATTCCCCAGGGACTGTCCTTATCTTCCAGCCTGGATTTTGTTTCTTAGAGTAAAATCACACTCCAGGACTGACCTGGTCTTCATTCATCTCCAAGGGGAGCAATTATTGAGACTTTCAGTTCATTTCCCACATTTCACATCGCTTTGCTCTTTTGCCCTGTAGAAAATGAGGCAGCAAAGGGAGGCTGTGACCATTGTTACACATTGCTAAGGATAAACCAGCTTCCAGTCTGCAGAAAAGTTGCCTTCCCCTAAGAACATCTTTCTCACTCCTTATCATTCCTGCAATCATTGACTGACTTGTGTTGAAGGGTTACTATGCCAGAACTCTGACACTGGATCTCTGCTTAAGATGCAGCTTTTTGATGGGGGAATGTCTGTGTAGGTGGTTGTTGTAGTAATCCTACAGCATTTTTTTATTCCTGGAAGAATCCCGTCTTATTCCAGAAGCTAACCCGACACAATTTGTATAGTTTGTTTATTCTCAAAGCCCAACTTTCAGAGGGCAAGGATGATGAAACTATTGCAACACAGATTCCTCAAAGAATTCAGGTTAGAGAAATTAAATGCAAAACAACATAAATATGTGTATATATATGTACACAAATTTAGACTTAGAATCATTCATATCCTCAACAGTCACTGAGAAAATTAAGTAGTACTTTATTTACTTTGACTCCACAGACCATGGTAAGTGGGAGGAAAAAAACAAGTTATGTCTGAACATTAATATCTGTGTTTCCAACTCAAAGTTTATTTTTCCTGCTTGGGGTAATATTTGTCATTTACTTAAAACCTGAACCATAACAAGGCATACATTGATCTTCCAGTACATTTTTCTTTCACTGTTCCTTCCATACTCTCTTTAACTGTTTTCTGAGTTTCTAAACTAGATGGCATCAGTTCAGAAATAGAAGTCTTGAGTCTTTTGTACTTTTGGAGAGCAAAGTGACTTAGCACAGAAATTGGAGAGGGAAGAAGACAAAAAGCCACAGCTGAATGTCCAGGGATCCTGTGGTTATGACATGCCTGCCTACTAAACATGCTGTTCCTCATTTTCTGGTGTGTTCCTTGAAAGCACGTCTGCCTGCGTTGGTGGGTCTCGGCAGTCCAAGTTTAGGTCAGATATATTAGAAATGGAAAAGCCATATTAGCTCAGCTAGCCCATCCTTCCAGCTGCCCCAGAATAGGTCAGTTCATTCATCCTTAAATGACTGGGCTTTCCCAACTTCCCTGGGGGACACTATTTCAAAGTCTGATAGGTTTTCCTTCTACAAGCCTCTCCTGATGTTAGATTAATTTAGTTTTGGATACTGAAGGGGAGGGCTTAAAAACCGTCTTCTGATGTGGGAAAGACAGTGCTGTGGGTGCTTACTTTGAAAGCAGAGATTTTCTCAAGCTGTCAAGCATCTGCAGAAAAAGGCTTTTAAAGGACCCTCAACTGGGTGAGTGAGGCACCAGGCACTTTTGAAAAGTTGTTTTTCTATGTGTATGTCTACAGATGGGCATACATATGTAAATATACACATATCTATCTATAATATAAAAATCAGGAGTTATTGAAACCTGGTGTGAGATCAGAGCTTATGCTGAAATGTTTGTCTGAAGTGTTTTTTGAGGGGTCATCTCATTGGTCCTTCTGTCACGGGCTTGTCACTGCCTACAGGGAGAGATGAACACGTCCCCTAAGTAGAAGTGAATGTGGCATTTCGCTGTAGGTAAATATGTTACATAACCTCTTTTATACTCTTTAACATCATACAGTAATGCTCAGCTGTGAAAAGAGCTCTTCACAGCTACGACGAGCACCCTTCCAGGCTGTCCATACGTGTTGACCCAGATTATCTAAATCTTGTCTGTGCCCCAGAATAAGAGCTTTAGTTATAATGGTGCAGAGTCCTCCTCAAGCTTTGCGGTGCTTGCTGCAGTGACAGCACACGTTGCTGTGTGCTGGAGGAAGGAGGAGGAATGGTCTGGCTCTGGCATAGCCCTGTGCAGAGTGACAGCCTTTTAGGAAGGTTTGTGCTGAAACCAGTTTAGCAATATTGCCGCTTAGCCCACATTACCACTGTTGTTTTTCTTTCTCTGCAGGAACTGGTGTTGTTACTCTCCTGTCCTGGCTCCAGCGTGCATTACTCACTGAACTGTATTCAGTCTCTGTGGCTCTCTCCAACAACTCTGCTGGCTTTAGGAATTAGGGCTCTAATTTCCCTTACTGGCCTAGATAAAGGAACTGGCAGTAGCTCAGCTCCATTTTTTATCTGTCCTCGATCTTATGTGTTACCTTCTCTCCAGAAATTTCCCACTTATTCCTTGCCTACTAGCTGGTTAGTTTATGCTGGGGATATAGTAATAATTAAAAATTAGAAGAAAGCTTTTGCCCTCAAACAAATATTATCTTCCTTTGATGGAGACAGGGATAGATGAAAGTGTTTGGACATAAATATAAAGCCATTAAGTTTTTAAATTAAGACAGCAAGGCTGCATAGGGGCTGAGAAGGAAGGAGGATTAGAGGGACAACACATGCAGAGCATCCTGACATATTTCACAGGACTGAGGGTCAGAGTCCATGATTCATCCAGCACAGCATGGCTAAAGGATCTGCCAGCTGACCTGGTCAAGGAACACTTGCCAAGGGCAATGTGTGCATGTTGGAGGTGGCCACACTGGCACTGTGCCGATGGCACCTGTTCAAAAGAGGCCCTGAGTTGTCTGGGCTAAGGACAGCTACAGCACCTTCCCTCTGACAGTGAGGGGCTCTTCTCTGGGAAGTTAATGAGAGGAAAAAAGCATAAAAAATGTCCCTGAAGAAGTTGGTGAGGGTTTTTTGTTGGTTTTTCTGTCTTTAAGAGTTTGTGTGGTTTTGAGAAAGATCAAATAGGTATGAACGAACTACCTGGGACAGACATAAGAGAAACATTGTCCTTGACCATTGTGCAACAGGGAAAAAATAGGTTTTAAGAAGCAAATTAGGTGCCTTTGTATCCTCCTTTTATCCATTAGGGATTCACTTGAGGTGGAGTGAGAAAAAGCATTCACTGCCCTGCAAAGGGTCAAAGAGAGGTCAACGACTCCCTCCAAAAGAGCAGGTTTTGAGCTCCTGGGGTTGTGGAGCACTGCAGCTTCTTCCTGCTTTCTAGTAAACAGAAATAGTGGTCCACAGAGCTGACAATAATGTGACACAGCCTATGGCTGGGATATTGTTGGGATTTCAATACATCAAAAAGGAGCTGCCGTGACCGCAGTGAACAGAGGAGGGTATGGATGTGGATGTGAGAGCAAACAGGTAGATAAATGTGCAGGGAAACAGAGCAACAAATAGTATGCCTTAACCCCAGACTAGAAATGAAAAGCCACAAGGGTGGCTTTGCCCTCTCTTTGAGCTCTTCTCTCCTCCCCTGGTTCATCCTGGGGAAGTCATCAGATTTCCCATTTCCCACCACCAACACAGAGGAAATCTGCAATGATGAGCACTCAGGCAAGTGGCAATGCTGTTCTCCAGAAACCATAAAAAGTTTTTTTTTTTTTTCCCCCAACCATATGATTTCTGCTGATGGGAGACCTACAAAGAAGCAGGCCAGCACCAGAAGAATGCCTGAGGCTGCTGCAGATGGCCAGGTCCCTCAGGATCTCAAAACCAGCCCGACAAACAAGCCGCAGCACTCCAAAAAAGTTCACAGCGCCTCCATATCCTGAGCCACACTGGTTGTAACACCAACCCCTCCTCATCAGAAATGCCCTCAGCACCCCGGGAGCAGCTTAAAACCAACCATATGCAGCTCTCTGTGTGATCTCTCCACAAACAAGTGTTAATATTATGCTAAGACCCCATGTGTTCAGCAGACTCCCTGTTCCTACAGATGAACCAAACTCAAAGCTGTTAATTTTACAGATGCTGCTAAACCAGAACCTGAGTTATGAGAATCTCTAAACGTTAGCACAGCTGTATGCTTTTGCCCAGTCTTTGCAAATATCCCTTCTCTTTTTACTGGACTAGTAGGGGGTTCAGAGCCCAAACTCAAGTCAGGGATCTCAGCAGGATGCCAAACTATTTTGTGTATAAAGGACTTAAATGATACAATATGGATTCTTGGTTATTTTTTAACTTTCACATAATTTCTTTCCAGCCTGTATCCCCTGGTCTGGGTGGCACACAGACTTTCCCAGACACTTTTGCTCTCACTTCAGCATTTACTTACACGTGTTTAGAATATGCTGATAGCTTTCGAGACAGAAAGTGTAACTAAAGCCAGCCATAACCCATGGTAGCAAAAATCAAGTGTCTTTAGCTTAAATATTTGCTTCCCCAGAAAAGTTGGGAGAAACAGCTCTTGCACTTTCAAGTCTCTGATGGAGAATTGCCACCTACTAAAGCACAGGCAGAGTCATAACATATCTAATATATTATTCCCAGTCCAGCACGATATGGCTAATTAGTTGGAACATAAACAGCTGAAGTTAAAATGCCAGAGACATACTTTGACTACATAGCTGTGAGTTCAAACCACATTGCCATGTTTCAAAGAGCTTTGAAGAAACAAGGATTGAAGTAACACAAACACTTTGTTGTCCTACAGAGGAAGGGAGGGTGAAGAAAAGGACCTGAGATTAAAACCTTGCAGTTGACTTGTTTTCAGAATTTTTAATGTATCAGGAAACCTCCTGATTTTGATAAAGTTTTGCTGATTAAAGGATCAACAGATACATCAAAAGTGCAAGCCACCAGTTCATTAAAAAGAAGTTGGGTTCATCCAAACCGTAGTTTCAAAGCTAAGCTGCTCTCCCTCTGCTTAGAAGCAAGCAGAGCTTCCTTTTTATTGAGAGACTAACACGACTTTATGATAGCACTAAACAGATACAACTGTCTTCTTATCTTATAGAAGAAAAGGTGCCTGCTGAAATAAGTGCATTATTGGATAGCTACTGTGTTCCCACAGTGCAGTAAACTCAAAGTTCAGATCAATGCCATGCTGATAATGAGTCAATAGTACCCATATACGAGCACAGATAATCAGGAGAGCAGGTACACAGATAATGCTAAAGTTTTATGGCCCTCCTCATTCAGATATGGGGAAAGCTGTGATGGTTACAAAGAATGACATTAATGGCTAAAGAAAAGAATAGGAAGGCTCTGGCTGCTCTAGGGTTTTGCTGAAGCTCTGGAGTAACCCTGCTGCTTGAGCAAATCACTCTGTTCTTGTGCCTTAGTCTCCCTCCTGCAGCAGGGTGTGTCAAGAACAATGCTTTAGTGATGCTTTATGGCTCCTCCTTTAACATAGTTCTCCAGGAGAAACCTTAAGGAAGGGTCAGGAAAGCTCTGTTGACGCAGGGATGATGATCCCACCCCTCAGATGCTGAGTAGAGTTGGTGCTCCCAGACTGGTCCCTCTTTGTCACCTGGTTGTATACAGAGAAAAGCATCTCTTGAGATGTGACCCTCCTATACTCGTTAGCCAAGAGAACATGGGGGAGCAAAACTAGGCCTCTGGACTCTAACCTTTCCTCTAACTCCTCCGCCCATTTGAAAGCCTCTTTGGCACCCACACTGTCAGCTCAAGCTGCCCTATGAGTGCAGGGGAAGCTCACTGCCCATATTACAGCATTCACCCAGAAAAATGGGAAATGTGAGTTTTTAAGCCATCCTCACTCCCTGGGGGATCCAAACCTGCTGCCTCCCAGGACAGTCCCAGAGCACTGGTCAGCTACAAATTTACAGCACTCCGGGGAGGAGGACACTGTGTCTGTTAACCCCTTCCCCTTTCCTGTTGAGTGTCCTGTATTTGCACACAGCAGAAAGGACAACAAGCCTTGGGATATGCCAGAGGAGCCTGTAAAAAATTGTCTTTTTCCTTTAAAAATGCTTGGTACAGACTGAGGGTCTGATTCTCATCTCTACCATGGCAGCATGGAGTAACATCCTTGCAACTGGGCGCATGAGATGAAAACAAGCCTGGGAGACAGGGGCTGGCTGCTTGATTGATTTATTTCATCAAAATTTAAACCTTCAAAGCCTTTACCTTAATTTTTCTATTTGACCTGCTAAGGGGTAGCTGCTCCAGTCTAAAATAATCATAACCATGCTAAAAGGAGCAAAGCTGCAACTCCCCTAAAAGAGTTGGGGTTTTTTTTTGGATGCCTGTCTTATAGCAGGAGGATTGAAGTGAGGCAGATAAAAGCTGGAGACTGCGAATAGAAAGGGTAAAGCCACCCACACATTGTAATAACAACCAGTATTTTAAATCTGGCACTACCTTTGGAAACATTTACGATCTTAAAACATAATTATAAAGATACGGGGGCTGAGGGGGGCGGTGGCAAGAAAGACACACACTGAAAAGAAGAACAGTGATTGAAACAACTGTTTAATTTCTTGCTGTCATTAATACGAGAGTATTAAATAAAATCTCACAGATGAATAAAATGACTCTGCTGAGACAAAAACAAAATTCCATTGGACTGGGCCTGGGTTTTGCAAATAGCAATATGTGTATGCAAAGGAATTCCTTGTCCTTGAAAATGTTTACAACTCAGAAATAATTGAAATCAGAAGCCAATCCTTTCCATGAAAAAAAAAAAACACCCCAACTTCTTTTTTTTCTGCAATTTTTTTCTTTCCTTTTCTTTCTCCTTTGCTGCCTCTCCATTTCTGGAGGTAAGACTCACCGTAATTTTAACCCCTTCCAGCTCAGATCAAGGCAAAAAGCAGAACTGGCTTAGTGACGTGCCAGATTTCCCTTCATCAAATTCAAAAATAACAAACCCTTCTGCCTAGGCCAATTACAGAAAACAGGTATAGCAATTCACTTTATTTTTGTTATTTTATGTTTTCTAGACAAAGATTGAAAAAAAAATCTAAGGATTTTTGTGAACTAAACCTCAAAGGGCCTCTGAAAGAGACAAAAGTATCAGCATTCCCCACTTGTTTTAAACACTTCTTTACAGATCATAATTAGAAATGACTGAAAGGTGCACAGAAAAACAATCCTATTAGTAGAAAAAAAGCATCCTGGTGACTGTTCTTTTGCTTATAGAGGACTGTACAGTCCAAAGTCTCCCCATTTCCGCTCTTCCTTCCTTTATGTGCACCGTTAGCTAAGCCTATCTCCAAGGATTAGAATGTGCTTTGGTTCCCTGATTTATTTGGTCTTCAGACTCCCTGCAGGACACGGATAAAGTCCCAAAACTGCTGGACACCTTCTGCTGTGTCCCCAAGGGATTTAATAGAGGTCTCTCCAGTTAATTCTTACCAACATCCATGTTTCTGATTTAAACACACCAAAACTGGACAGTCTCACCTGTGCCTTCTTGGGTTGCTCAAAAACAAGCTATTTATATGCTGTGAACACAACAGGCATTTAATCTTTTGGTAAACTTAGTTTCCTATTTCCTTTGTTCCTTCTCAGACATATATGTTTTCAATTGGAAACATCAAAATAAGCTTCACTTTTTTTTTTTTTAATTTTTAATTGGAAAGCATCGTATTTTCAGATAAAGAAGCCTAATGTGTAGAATGGTACTTCCGAACAGCAGCAAGCTCTAGGAGATTTCCTGAAGGACCAGCTGCTCCAGTTACTTAACTGTTTTGATATATTCCTAAGAAAACCTTTATCTGTTTTCCTTTTTTTTTTTAAAGGCATGACACAGAAATTAGAGTAGTATATGTAAATTTTGGTGAAAGCAGAAGCTCTCAGTTTGCACAGTGGGGAGAGGGAGACCCTGTTGTAGCCATTTTTCTCTATGTGCTCAAAAGTGAAAAGCAAACATGGGCAGTTGAAGATGTTTTACTGTTTCTGCCTCAAAAACACCTGAAAGGGTTACATCAACTCTGTGCTCCCTTTGCTTCTTGGAGGATGACGTTAGGAGAAAGTAGACCTTGGAGACACCTCCCATCATGTTGCTTCTCTGACAGCCAGGAAATCATCAAAGGTTTTTACCAATGATAGAATCACAGAATCATTTAGGTTGGAAAAGATCCCCAAGGTCATTGAGTCCAACCACTAACTCACCATTGCCAAGCCCAGCACTAAACCATGTCCCCAGGAGACACATCTACATGTGTTTTGAATTCTTCCAGGGGATGGTGATGCCACCACTTCCCTGGGCAGCCTGTTCCACCGCTTGATCACGCTTTCAGTGAAGAAATTTTTCCTAATATCCAATCAACACCTCCCCTGGTGCAACTGGGGGCTTTGACTTCTCAGAAGAGGTCGTCCTAGGCGTTAACCAGGTCAGAGAAATGCATCAGTGCTCACACCCTACGTGGTTCTCACAAACAACAGGGCACAGGGATGTTGACAACACTGAATTCAACTTCCTGAAGAGGTACTTGACCAGTCTAGTGCTCTAGATATGATCGTTTAAGGACTAAGTTGTCCAAATGAATCACTACCTCTTTCATCACTGGTAGAGAACAACTTTGCTGACAGAGTGGATGTTTAGATGCTCTGATGTGCCCACACTAAAAGCCTGCAGTCTGTGTACGTCATGTTTTGGTCATCTCATCCACTGCAAGGTGATAACTGAGAAAACGAATATGTTTACTCTGTCCATGCAAGTATCTCCATTTGGTGATCATCAGATTTCAATAAGAGGTATTTTATATATTTTCAGTAATTCTGGATCACACACTTTTTCAGAGTTTTGTAATTCATGTGGCCTCTTTTTTTTTTTTTTTTTTTTAATCTGAGAAGATGACAATGATCTTTGGGGTCTTTTTCTCAATACTCCTTTAAACACTATTTCAAATTATGGTAGTAATTCAATGAAAACAACTTGTTTGGAAATGTAGAGTGAGGAAAAGGGCACTGGTACTTTTTCCCCTCCTGATTTATGTAAGGACATTCTTTGCTTTGTCTATAATGGGATCTATTTCTCATTTTCATTTACCACTGGACCCTGAACCTCAGCTGTCGTGGCTGCAAACTGTCCAGGTATGCACAGACAGGAAGAAAGCATATAATAAGGATGATTGTTCTATATCTGTGCATGGATTTTGGGCCAGACTCAGAGCCCTAAGAAAATCTGTTGGGGGATGGTGGTGGGGTTAGAGATCTCTGACAACCTGCACACACGCAGCAGAAAAGCCTGAGGAACCAACAGCTACAAAATATCCAAGATGTCAGAGTTACTGCACCACTTTTAGGGTATTTTAATTAATTAGTAAATTAATTAGTGATCGCAAAGCAATGTCAGCTGGAAAGGGGTATCGTGTAAGCACAAACCAGACTGTGATTTGTTCCAATTCAGTTTGGTTTTAGGGCATATGAGATTTTTCCAATAAGATCAGGTCATGCGTGTCTTTGTCCATGAAGATGGAGAGTGGCAGCCCAGCAGCGAAGCAGCAATCTCTTGTAAGATCAGTGTGTGGCTCTGTCTCACAAGATTGTACTGCAGACTGCTTAAGGTGAGATGAATTTGTAGTGAGAAGACACAAAACTATAGTCCTCAGATTTATTTCACTCACCTTGAACTGCAGTCAACACTCACTGATTGCCTGCCTTTAAATTACTACATGCCACTGAATGGAGACAGTACATGGCATCATTTATGTTTTTAGCATCATTAAACATCGTGTAGCAATTTCAGTCGGTTGAATAGGGGCTGGTAAGTGCAAAGATGCTGGCATGTAGGTTGGTGCCCACCTCTGAAAGCGAAATGGTGCTAATGACACCCAAAACAGCAATGGAAAATGTATGCTGTTGTGTGACAGAGTCACCAACAGACAGGAATGACCTGTGATGGTTGTATATTTCGGCGCCTGCATTTCCCCAGGTGCTCGCTCCAAATAACAACAGGCATTAAGAAAGAGTCAAAATGGGCTGAATTGGAAAAAATACCATATTTAGCATACAGTAGTGTTTGCTGCTGAGAGGGCTCTTATTGCCTCCAAAACGTGGTGCTAATTAACGTGAACCAAGTTACAATATGTGCTAAAGATTCCAGCTTTGTTACTTATTTAATGAGCTTTGTGGGATTTGAACATGAGGCTCAAAGTAGCAGGGGAAACCTCATAATTAGTTTCAATTAGAAGAAGTTCCTATGCATTACAACTATTTGATAAACTGCAGAGGGAAAAAGAACTACTGAACAGATACAAATCACTAGTGTTGTTTCATTTGTTATTATACTTATTTTCTTCTTAATTAGTGCTGATTGGCTTATGATCCCAATTAATGCAAAGGAATTTGGAATGGTATACAATGGTATGGCTTAGAAGATGCCAGAATGTACAACTGCTAAATTATTGCTAATTGTTATTTACACTAGGACAGGAACACTAAGCAATGTGCTGCCTAATTAGCATTAAAGATATGGTTTCCATTTCCAAATTAAATGAAGGCAAATGGGATAAAATCATTACAGTTACCAAAAAAATCCTCATCCTTCTCTCTAAAAGTCAATGATTGCACTGCCAACAATTTTTTTTTTTTTTTAAAAAGCAACCTAAATTAGCCATAAAATAAAAGACCTTCAAGAAGACGTAGACCCTTAATGCAAAGTGGACACTGTTGAAACCTTTTCAGCTGCCACTTCAAAATCTTTAATGCTATATCCATTACAAGGATATATTACGACCAGCAAGCACTTTGCCAATCTTAATTAGGGAAGGCTGCAATGATTTTAGCAGCCAGTACAGGTGTGCCCAGCCTTCAGAATTGCTCTGCCTCAGTGGCTACAAAGAGCTGGTGTCTTCAGTTACTCCCTTCAGAGCTATACGGGAAAATGTCCAGTCTTGAAACACTGGAAAACTTGGACAAAATTCCTGAATTACAATCTGGTTTGGCCACTGACTGACTAGCTGGCCTTTGGACTGACTTCGTCTCTGGTTCATCTTCTTCATGGACAATACAAATGTTTTTGGTCAATCCATTGACACTGGTAAAGCCCTCATCAATACAGATTTACATGCCCCTTGCACAAGGTCTCCACAAGAACTACTGAATTCTTCGAATACATAAAATGCTGTGTCAGTGTCTTGGTAATTATCTCCTTTTTTATTCTTAATCTCTCAACATTGGAAACAAGATAAAAAAAGTCTGAACATTACGGTTTATGGAAAACTTGTTATGTGAGAAAGGAAAAGCCCAAGGCATTTTAAAGAAAGCTCCAATTCTTTTTTTCTCTCTGTATATCAGTTTTGACGGGTCTCAAACAACATAATGTGCAGTGGCTGTCGCAGGACTTCTGTTTGCTCTGTGATTTCTGCAAAAATAGACATTTTCTTCCAAACATTTCATAGCTTTAATGCACTTTTCTGTTTGTTTCTTTTCCTGCTCCCCTGTACTTCAGTGCTGGGGGAATAGCCAGGATGATCTAATAGGTCTTTTTTATCTCCAATTTCCATGATTTGATGAAAAACTCTATTCTGCACACTTCTCAGCCCCATTTACAAACATTTTTCTTGGCCACTAGTCTGTGTTTAAGGATGTCATTCACTTCTCAGGGTGTTCAAAGGTTACATTTTTATACATAGGCATGCATATATCTGATTCACAGTACCTCCATGTCAACATTCTATTTTTGAAACATAATTTGAAATAAAATAAAAAACCCCAAACAAACACACAAAAGATCACTTACCCAAAATACCTTAAAGTCATGGGGAATGTAGATATTGGATGTTTTCTGACCAAATACTTGTACACACATACACATCTATGTTATACCAGCATATATAACAGGACACTGCCAGTGCTTGTCTGAGTTGTCTTGTTCCAATTTGCTTCAGGGCTCAGAGAGTTTGTGCTTCACTGCCAGCAAGGGGCCTTCCATTTACCAGATCAGTGCAGATAGCTCAGCACAGGCCTGCAGTGTTGCTGAATGAAGATACAGGCTTGTGCATGAAAAAATACACAGTTTTCCTGGAGAAAAATGAGCAGTGGAATCTGAGCAGCAGACACTTCTGCGACCAGCCTGCACCGAAGGCTCCAGTCCAGCAGCACAGATCAAGTTCACTTGGACATCGTTCTTACTTACGTGAAGTCCCTTTTTAAATCATAAAAGAGGCGTTTTTCCCTATTAGGGTTTTAGACTGACAAACCTATCAAAGCAGGGCTTGCTGGAAGTGGGAACTGAGCCTGCAGCCTTTACCGATGGCGCTGACATGCCTGAAGCTCTGTGCTTAAGCTGCTTGTTGAAGCCTGAAGGCATTTAAAAGGTTTCATTTTTGTCTTGAATGCTGTTCACAGCACCCCATGCTGCCTGCCCGCTCATGGCTCCTTCCCTCCCTGTGACCAGCTCCATTCTTCCTCGTGAGCCCCCTCAGCCCCCTCCTACACCTTGTGTAGCTGCTGGGTGCCACCTCGGCCACAGCCACTGTGGTGGTGGGTGACACCAGCATCCCCAGAAACGTGTCAGCCCTACTTCCTGCTGTGCCTTTCCCTGGACCATCATCCCCCATTTCAACAACTTTTTCCCCAGATGAACCATTCTAACATACTGCAGAACTAGACCACGCTGGGATGTCCCATTCCTGGCAGTGCTAAAGGCAAAGGCTGGACTGGGGCTCTGAGCAACCTTGTCTAGTGGATGGTGTCCTCTTCTCTCTGGTGACCAGTGACAGGACCTGAGAGAGTAGCTGGAGCTGTGTCAGGGGAGGTGTAGGTTGGATATTAGGGAAAGGTTCTTGCCCTAGAGGGTGGCTGGGAACTGGAACAGGATCCCCAGGGCGGTGGTGGCAGCACCAAGCCTGACAGAATTCAAGCAGTGTTTAGACAATGCTCTCAGGCACATGGATTCTTGGGGTGTCCTGTGCAGGGCAGCAGCTGGACTTTGACGACCCACGTGTGTCCTTTCCAACTCAGCATATCCTACGATTCTAGGATCCTGTGTTGAAGACAGACTTGCCAGCTTGGCTCAACTCCAGCCCAACATGACAACGAGCTGGCCAAGGGGGAACAGCACTGGGGCCATGCCAGGGCCCCAGGTGAAGCAAGGTGTCCCCATCAAAGTGCCTTTCAGCACAGGCACCTGGCACACGGGGCCTCGCAGTGCCGGCTGTGCCACGCTCTGTGTCCTTGAGGAGAACATGGCAGGGGCACAACAGGAGGCACAGAAGGGCTCCATGCATTGCCAGCATCCCAGGTGAGATCCAAGCACACTTTCAAATCCTATTCAATTGTCATCTTGTCCTGGCTACTGAATGACTGGGGGGTTTTTGTCTGTTTGGTTTTTTTTTTCATTTCTTTTGTTGTTGTTGTTGTTTTTGCTGTTGTTTTGTTTTGGTTTTGGTTTTTTTTTTCTCAATAGATTGTTCTAAGTTAGAAGCTTTTTATTGTCTGGTTAAAGCACTGTGTGTCTGCCAGTGAAATTAATGGCTGTTGCATTATTCATTTCACCTGAATAGCAGGAACAGGTCTATGTATTTACCCAGGACCTGCTATTAGCACCTATCACAGGAGCATCTGAGAGGCACTGGAGTCCTATACTTGTTATCTTTGGTTCAGCCAATAGACTGACATTCAGGAGTAGAACAGAAAAAACACTCTATATTCTTCATTTATAGGCTTGGGGGAAGAAAAAAAAGCCTCGGGAACAGTGTGGATTAAAGGAGACATTCAAATTTGGAGGACATTTCCTGAGCATTATAAGAAATTTATATGAGGTCACATTCAAGAACTCCTTGAATATCTATCTTTCAAATCGCTTGTACCTCTCCAATGACAGACTGACAACATTAATAAAAATCAGAGGCTGTGAACTAAAATCAGAGTCTGCCTCAAACTTACAAATTTTCAATTCACAGAGCACTGCATGCAGATAGCTCACTGGACTCGATGCCTTAAGCTAAAAATCAACCTCACATTCCCCCTTCCAGGCTGCTGAAGTTATCATAAAGCTGTTCCCAACCAATGGCTACAAAGCAGCCTCTGTAAAATGAGAATATTGCCATTCCTGTTGCTAGTGGAGATGATCCTGTTACAAGAATAGCATGAAGCAGGCACTAATTCTTTGAACTCTTTTCTCAGACCTTGAAGTAAGGGTTGAGGCAGCCTGGCTGTAGAGCAGTATTGCTCTGTTATGGATTTACTATCCATGCTGAAGAGAAAAAAAAAGTCATTTTTTTTGTGAATATTGCATCCAGTGCTTTTATTCTCATCATTAAGCTCAGCTTAATTTAGGGAAATTACCTTTTCACTAAACACACAGGAGAGCCTTGGAGGGGGCCACTTGAATTTATGCTTAGTAATTTATCTTGCATAGATTTGTAAATAGGCTAAAGCACTACTTGTATTTTATCAAACACTGTGATTTTAAAAACAGGCATCATGAAAGTAATCAGTTTCTCCCTGATTTCAATAGGGATTTGTTGATCTTGTGTTTAGCAGGCCTTGAGGACACACTTCACTGCTGTGACCAAGTCACATTAACACCTTTCCACCTCTCAGGGAACACAGCAAAACCCTGCAAAGGCACAAAGTAAGGACGACTTGGTTGGAAACTATCTGATCATAGAATCGTAGAATCACTAAGGTTGGAAAGGCCTTCGAAGATTATTGACTCCAGCCATTAACCCAGCCCTGCCAGGTTCACCACTAACCCTCTGTATATCCACTGTCTCAGTAAAATCCCAATATTTCCCCCAGAGAAAATACCTCTGATAAAAGCATCAGACACCCTGTGAGCAAAAGGAATCTGCTCATTTCGTCCTAGTACATGATTAGAAGCAATAAGTCATCTAGAAAGAAGGGTGCAGCAATGAAATAATATATCCAATGCACACATACGTGCAGAGGTGATCTATTTAAGAACCACATAAAAATGTATGTAGAAATATGCAGAATGCATGCTACTCTTGACTCATAAGGCACAAAGGCCCTGAAACGTACAGAGGAAAATTTCTGCAGCAGAACAAAGCCTCTTTTTATTACCACAATTATTAATCCAATGAGTGCTTTTTTTAAAACAGCACATGGCCATTTTCCTCATCTTTTGCTGGTAACCAAATCTCCCTCCTCCCTCTTGCCCTCAGTTTTACTGTTATTGGCTTTAAATTAAGTCAGCAAACGATGGAATTTTTTTGCAGCCTAACCAGTTAAATGCTGAAGCATAAAACGAGCGGTGTCAAATCATATCCTCAAAGCTGATTAAAAGTAATCCTGCAGATACTAAATATGGATTACCACAGCAATTACTGAAAATGCATAACCTTGCTAAAAAGGCATTCTAATGGAGCTCTGCAGCATGCTGTAGTCAGGGGCTGTTTCCTTTTTTTAAAACAATTTGCACTATAATGTGTGGAAGTGTGGTGTTATACACTTCCAGTTATGAATACAAAATTGTTTGTGGCTGTTGAGAGCTCTCCCCTGGTATCTGAAGCCACCACAAACCGTTTTGGCTCTCTCTGTCTCCTATTGGACCAGCTCTGACCCACACTGTGTTCTCATTATATCTCTTTTATAGTTAAAAATGTTTAAAATCTATTTCACTCCTAATTTAAGGCCACTTCATACTACACATTGTTCTAGGATAAAGACCTGATTGCATTGAGGTCGGTATGTTCACGCCTGTTGACTACACAGACTTAATATTTAACACCATTAGACCCTAGGACTGGTAATAAACTAATGAATAAGAATCTGGCTGTTTCAGCCCACAGACCTTAAATAATATATGTGAACACAGTCATTATGAAAACGTTTCCATATCTACTCTTTAATATAGATTTAGCACTGTTTTCAGTGACAGTCAAATCTGTGCTGAGCTTCGGCAAACTCATATATTGGCAACTCCACTACAATGTCACTGACACCAAACATCAGTGGTAAAAACCGTTTTTTTTACATGGCTGAGCTCAGATGGAAAATGAACATCACCTCCCAGCTTCAGAAATGTAGAAAAAACCAGAAGGGGTATGGATAAGAGCTGCTCTGTATTTTGCTGACCTTTCTGGCAATACAACTCAGCTGACAACAACAGAGAACTATGCATATAACTACAGTAGACTGCTGCTGTCTTCCTGAAATTCATTTTTTTCTAAGGACTGAAGATTTGTGATGGCTTTTTCAAAAATAGACAAACTTGGACTTCATGTATTTATTTAAGTTAATTAATTTCTTATAGAGGGTTTTTTTTTTAAATACATGAGGACATGTTACAGCTGTAGGCTTTTTTTTCCTACCATCTCCACTTAAACAGTAAAAATTAATAAGAATAATCTATACATTTAGAAAAAAGTGCTTTCAGTGCACCTTACAGCATTTCTAGATAAAAGCATCAGAGAATGGAAGAACAGGAATGAAATAATTTGATCTAAAGTTTGGTTAAGGTTAACACATTCTTCTTCCTAGTGACTTGAAGGCAAATGGGATATATTTGCAAGTTTTGAAATCAGATGCCTCAATTACTTTTTCCTTCTTTGATAAGGGAAATGTTACTCTACATATGGGGGAATCTGATTAGGAAGGTTGAAATACTTTGTCCTTATCTAGGATCAGTCCATGGATGTCATATTGAAACGTGATCCTCTACATAAGTCTGATAATATCAAAGCAAACAAGAGAGAAATATGTTTCAGCTGATAAAACTACCTTTCCTGTAACAACCAGTGAATTTCATGAATCATATACTTAGGGAAAACAAAACAAAATAAAAAAATAGGGAGAGCTAGTCTTTGCATTCTTGCTGTACTCTCCTACATGCCCACTGGCTACAATTATGTGTTCCCAAAGGATCAGGTTGGTGGTGGTTGCAGTCCCACCAGCAGCCATGATGCTAAATGAGCTCTTTGCCTCCTTCCACCAGCTCCACCAGATTCCCAAGTAGACTGGGCACTAATGAGAACTTCTAGTACAGGCTCTACGAAGACAAGAACTGAAATTGCCCTCCTTCAGCAAGATCTGTGCTTCCCCTTGCACTCTTCCAAAGGCACCAATCAGTTTGAGACCTGAGGACTTACTGTCGCATCCTACTCTCTTCATTCTGTGTTCAGTCTCCGCTTAACAGAAGATGCAAAGCTAATGAAGTTAAAAAGTTAACTTAGATTTTTTGCAGACTGCTGATGTGTTGCCTCAAAAGAATTATCTTTGGTGTCTGAGCCTGCTGAGGGAAGAGGAAAGGCTTTTAATTATATCAGAAAAGGATTATTCCCATCTCTGCAGAAGAGCTCTTGACATTTTTTGAAGACTAGGCGTCTTCTGTTGCGCTAGCAATGAAGTGTGTATGAAAGGAACAGAGCATGTTGCCTTTCCAAGTTGGTAAGATGACCTATGCTGCTAATGGCAAAGCCCTCAAAGCTTTCTGTTTAGCAGGATACTGCACAAATACAGATCAATAGCTTCAATTTGATTCTCACCAGTCCATCTGTAAAAAGAGTATCATTCATATGTCTGCTGTCAACACAATCGCTCTCTCTGATCCAAACAATTTGTTGGTTTTATTTGTTTGGAAAAAAAACCCCTCTGAACATTCGGATTAATTTGAAAAAGCTACTCCTTTACAAACTACTATGTGCTTCATACTACTTTAGCCCTGTCTTCCATGCATCAGAGAACAGTTATCACACAGAAATTACATTATTCTTTCTCCTCTTCAGAAAAAAAAAATTAGCATGGAGTGGTTTTGAATGATTCTTTCTCTAATAGTGATTTTAAACTAAACAGCAGATAGATTTTTTAATACAAGATACAGGTACTTCTAGAGCACTCGTTACCATGCTGGAGATAATGCTGGAATTCTGTATGGTGTTTAAGGAGAAAGTAACATGGCAATAACGGCAGAAGTTTTGATCTGCAAGGAAACATTACATAAATTACAGAACCCTAAGTAAATGATGACTAAAGGTAGAGATGATAACAATCTGCAGGTGTTTGATGAAGGCAAACATAGAGGAAGAGGTTTTCTTAGGGTCATCCAAAGGGTAAAAATAGGAGCAATGCTAGATGAACAAGCTAAATTAATAGCTTTTCTCCACCTCTAATGACTATGGTTCTATTATATTAAATCAGAGGAAAAGCAGCAGAGAAATAGTGAAGCCATTTCTAATCCAGACCTTCACCGACAGATTAAATAGTACAGTAGATTGCAATTTCTTCTTCTGTAGTCAAATGTTAATTAGATTCCTTGCAGCTGTCTGTATATCCTTCTGAGCTGGTTGATGAGCACATTAACAATGTGAGCTGATTCAAGAGTAGAACGAAACTTCCTTATGCAGGATAATGACACATTTGAAGCACAGACTTGTCCCACTGAAACACAAAACCCACTAGTATGCAGTGGCTCTGTTGCATATTTTATACCATATGTAAATGGCCTGGCTGCACTGGTAGAGCTCAAATAATCTACAAATCTCAGCTCCTCCACTAATGCAGATATTGAGCACTTAAAACCCCCTGAGCAGTGGGAAGCTAATAAATAACTTTTTCCATATTTTCCAAACAGTTATTAAAAACAGTCAAGCCACCTGACACTTCAAAGTATTCCTCACATATCTGTAAAATGAGAAAACATTATTTCTCTTGTTAGTTTATTTTCAGTAAAACCTCATAGTGTCCTTGGCTGAATACTACTGACATGAAAAGTATCATGCCACTATATCAATGTCTGTACCATTAATTTCCAGGCATTTTGTCATTTTCCTGGATATTTATCCAAGTGTTAAACTGGAGATGCAGAACTCTGTCCTGTTACCTAAAACTGTCTTGATAAGGGTTCCTTCGTAGTTAGTTTTGTTTCAATTATATTAAAGGCAATAATTAAAGCTGAAATTTGAAACAAAACAATCTGGTGAATTCTTCTCAGAGACAAAAAAATAGAATAGTAAGAATGGGTGTCTAACTCAACTTTGGATTCCTTCTTTTAGACTAAATTATTCAAAATCATTGTTTAAACATGTCATCCACCCACCTAAATCCTAGGGCCAGGATTTTGACATACACCTTTCTACTAAAATGAATGAAACCTCGTAAGTAAGTGCTCTGCTTGGATTTGAAAATTCTACCTTTTATTTTCAAACCTGGCAGAGAGTTCACAGACTGAAACAGCTCTGGCTGTAACTGTAAATTTAGAATAAATGATGTATATGTAAAAACTTTGGGGCATGACTTTTACAACATCTCCTATGACATCCTCATAAATTAGAGCAGATAGGAGATTGATATCACCTCCAACTCAATCAAACAGATATACAGTTGCCATAATTTCCACTTGCAGTTTATTTGACATGAGTTTCATGGCTACTGCCTAAAAATGTCCTTTGAAGGGATATTCTGCAGCAGTTACATTACTTTCCGTAAGTCTGATATTTTGTCCTTTTGAAATAATGAAATTAGACCTCAGGTCTGAAAAACAATCCTGTAATGGAAGGAGAGTGGAAGATATGATCTAATAAGCCCTATGATTCTTACTTATTATCTAATTGCCAGTCAAATAGAAATTCTTCTTTAAAATCAAATCCTATCTTTTTTTCATTAAAAAATTTCCTGAAATGTGACTGTACAAGAGGAAAAAAATTTTATTTTTGCACTTTACTGATGCAGTCTCTACTTGAGCACTGTTCCTGTGATAACCACATAAAACATTTCTGTTCAAAGGTTCTGTTATTGTCAAGGAGATGAATTATAATATAACTTTATATTGTGCAGTCTGCAGATTTTATTGACAAAGGTGTCAGGAGCAGAAGAACTGGGAGTCTCTCTGCTTGTCATGGGATAAATAAGAGGATCTACAGAGCTCTTAGCTTTATTCAATTTGTTTAGATACAAGTTGACTGTGAGCATTGATTCGATGCGAGACCAGTTATGGATTTTTAGGTAGGTACATACACAGTGGGGAGTAATAGATGGCTCTAAAGTGAGTACACAGCTGCAATTCACTTGGGAAGCTACAGAAATCATGGAAGTCCAGCTATATAAGCATTTTGGACCAAGGGCAGAAGGGTCTGATCCTCAGACTTTTTTATCTGTCCACTCCAGAAACAAAATATTGCTTAGCCTCTTCTCCCATGCAGGAACTACAATGGTTATAACTACATATGTATATGTACTTTCATATACAGTATATGAAGTTTCATATATGCAGGATGTGTATAAGATATGTACCTTCATATAAAATACATATATAACTATGTATTAAATATGTATCATGTAACTATGATGGCTTATATTTGTGTGCAAAAGGATGTCAATTAATAGTCCCTCATTATTTAAAGCTTAGTTCCCCACCCATGTTGCCACAAACAGAGAAAGTCTAAGCTGCTGAGCAATGGAATCACCAAATTACAGCTAATTTGCTGGTTAAGACAAGTCAGAGCACGAGACTAACACAATACTTGTCTCTTTAACTGTCTGGTTTCTGCAACAACATGATGCTTTTCCTCATGCATATGCCACCTAGACAGTCTGACATTTCCCTGGAGACATGGTCTTTGCCTTCCTGTCTAAAAAGTACCTGCTTGCTGAAGGCATGCCACAAAGCCAGTACAGCTAATGTGGATGTCCCAGTAAAACACACGATCCTGTGCTCTTCTCCCACATCATCATCATTAAACCTGAAAACTCTTCTTTCCTTCAGGCAGAAATACCTTGAGGAGTCGACTCATTGAGTGAAAATCAGTGGGAATAAATGGCTGGGTTGGTGGCTGAAGGAGAAGAAGATCAAACTCTAATAGAACATTCAACATCAGCTCATGTTTTACTAACAGTAGAAGTTCCCCTGCTCTTCTCTTCCAAGTGAGCTTATAAAGTATTTCTGCTTGGTACCTCTGTTGGTGCTGTTGTAAAGATGGATGATGTTCAGTGCAGAAGACGAAGAAAGAGGCAAGGGAGGGTGGGATTTATCTCATATTCCAGCCACCTAAAAGTTATATATCTAATCTTAAGCAGTCATCTAGTCTGCCTCCATAAGGACAGGCAACTGTCATGTTGATTCAAATCTTTAGTCGTATCTCCAAGAGGATCTTAACTGCAAACCAACTCATTTCAGGCTGAAAATCCATTACATTGCAATTTTCACTGAGTTTCAAGCTGTATGGGATTTAATCTGAAATCTCTGGAATAAAGGATTGCTTCCTTAGGCTTTTCAGCCATAGAGGCACCATCTATTATATCAGTTATCAGGTTTTGACATTTCATAACCCATGCAAGGTAGCTCATACTTATCCTTTGTTGCTCTGTTTTCTGTTGAAGTAATTAAAAATGGAAAATGCTCTGAATCCTTTTGCTGGTAATAGTACTTTAAATATAAAAGCTCTTCTTCATCCTTGTTGAAACTCTTTGGATTTGCATTGGCAGAAATTACTTTTTCAGGACCAGTGTAATTTTTGGCTTAGTAGAACACTGGAGAGAGAACAATGTATTTAGGAGGTTGTGTTTTTTATTTTTTTTTCTTCGGAATTTGTTTTCTTTTAGACAGATTTCTAGCTAATTCTGTTTGCTTTTCAATTCCCAGCTTTGGTGAGAAACCTGTAATGTTTTGATCTTTCAAATATTCTTTACAAAGTGCTGCAAGGTCTTTATCTGACAGTTGTCTGTTCTTCTGCTTTATTATTTGTTCAGGTAGAATAATTCCAAACTCAGAATTTAAACACTGCACTTCTCACCACAAATTTAAGCTGAAAGGGGAAGGCAAAATGCTCTTTTTTGCTTATTGGGGTAAGCTGTCTTAAAAAAAAAAAATCAAAATAGAAAATGAATTAAAATCATATGATCCATTAAATGTAACTTCACTAGCTGTTTTCAAGTATTCTGACAATTTTCCAATGTCATTCAGTTTGAAATTACAGATCATTAAAACAAAGCCATGAGAATGTTATCAGCTGATTTCTAAAGCACAGTGAATTAGGAAATCTGGCTCCTATTTCTAGATATAATCCAAGTTTGGGAAAGACACTTAGCATCTCTGAATCTTGCCAGAGTTTCATAGAAGGATGCTGAAGAACTCCAGACTGGACCAGTGCCTGCTTCCCAGCATCATCAGCACTCAGTCACTGACACTGGAAATGTTCAAGCATCACACATGACAGATGGAAACACAGAACACCAATAAATCATAACACAGGGATGCTCAAATTTTAAGGATAGGCGATCACTTTTCACTGAATACCTTTTTTATCAAGCCAAGAGATTTGTGTGTGAATAGACAGTAGCAGCCATACAGTCTCAAAGTGCAATCTTTCAGAAGTGAAGCTTCTGCACTGTGGTAACCACAGTCATATCTTTACTATTGCCTTGGCTTTCCTTTGTGTTCCTCCCAAATAGACCATATTCAGGTGTCTGAGTCTGGACCTGAATCCCAGTCCTTCTCTTCATATCGGAGACCCTTCTGCATCCCATCAAAGAATCACAGAATGGCCTGGGTTGGAAGGGACCTTGAAGATCAGCTCGTCCCACCCCCCTGTCATGGGCAGGGACACCTTCCACTACACCAGGCTGCTCCAAGCCCCATCCAACCTGGCCTTGGACACTTTTCAGTTTCTCTGGGCAACCTTCCACTGTCTCACCACGTCACAGGGAAGAATTTCTTCCCGATATACAGTGTAAACCTTGCCTCTGTCACTCCCCTTGTCCTGGCACTCCAGATCATTGTAAACACTCTCCCCCAAGCTTTCTTGTAGGCTCCCTTCAGGTACTGGAAGGCTGCAATTAGGTTACTCCAAGGTCTTCTCTTTTCCTTGCTGATCAATCCAATTCTCTCAGCCTTCAGCAGGATAATATTCTCATTCTTACACAAATGGTGGTTGCTGTCTGTGATTAATCTGTCACACTGTTTTCCATCAGCCTTCCATATAATTCTTGAATTAAACACTTCTACACTATTTCCTATGGCATTTTTTACACTCCAATGCGTTTTCCTCTGATCACCCACAGAGTTATCTCACTGTTTTCCTTCCAGCTCTCTATTTCTGTAGTAGTAGTTACAAACTCTTTCAATCACACCAGTGTCCTTCCTGTCAAACTGACCAATGCAGTCTCATTGTTCCTGCATCCACCTTTACCCTCTATCTTTTGTTTTATAATTGGATTACGGAGGGGTTTGATCCCTGATCAGCCCTTCTTACTGCAGGCTAATGATGATAATACAAACCACAGTGTGTATGTGTAAGTGTTTATGCTCACAAGTCTTCCCTGCTTGCAAAACTGCCATGAGACCCAGAGGCCAGGTCACACCAGACTTCCCATCACAGGCACTGCTGGAGTGGGATGCCAAGGGCCTGGGACACCCAGAGACCTGAGTTTGCAAAATGTGCCCTTTGCTAAGTCATAAATGCAGAGCAAGTGTCCAGGCTGCAGTCCAGCCACTGCTACAGAATCATAGAATCAACTGAGTTGGAAAAGACCTCTGAGATCATCAAGTCCAATCCTTGACCCAGCACTGGCATGGTTACCAGACCATGGTACTGATGCCACATCCAGTCTCACTTAAAAAAACTCTAAGGACAGTGAATCCACCACCTCCCTGGGCAGCCCATTCCAATGTCCAATTCTCTCTGTAAAAAATTTTTTCCTGATATCCAACCTAAACCTCCTCTGGCAGAGCTTAAGACTGTGTAATTTTGTCGTAAGAAGTTCCAGGAACAACATTCTGGGGTTTCCACTGCAAAAATCCACAGGGCCTTTGAATTGCAGTGTTGGCAGGGGTAGAGCTCTTGCAAGATACAGCACATCACCAGAGAGTTTGAATCTCCTTCCTCTCCCATCTTCCTTTTGCAATAGGGAACTGAAAGTGTATTTGCAGGAGGAAAGGACTAATTTGGTTAAGGGCAGAAGATTAATAAACTCCTCCCCTTATGAAAATATCCTGTGATATTTAATAGGCATTAAAACCCCAAAGGATCTAATTTCTCAGGATTTAACTCAAAGGACTTGTTCTGCCTGTAGTAAATGGCCAAGCACTCAATAGATCTGCATTAGCTTGGTAATGATCCTGCTGGAATTTGAAATTATGGCTAGACTGATCTGAGGCATATGGCTTAAGCTGCTAAGCCATTGCCTGTTGTCTCTGTTTTTCATTTGACTTGGTAGCTTCCTGAGGTCCTGAATTCATCCTTGAGGATAATGCAAGCTTTTCCTGGCAATGGGTGAGCTGTCATGACTTACCTATGTGACATTTAAGTGGGGTTAAGAAGGATTACTTCTTAAATGCCTGACTTAACCCAACTAGAGTTTGACCCATCACATTATATTTCTGTGTCATTTTTGCGTGTGTGTGATTTAGTTATTTACACATTGCATACTGTTTTCTTTGGAAAGTTTCAGATATTGAACAAGAGTCAGTCTTTAGCCCAAGGTTAACATAAACAAGAAACAGGGACATCCCTAGTACCTGTCTGCAAGCAGTTTACTGACATGCCCCGGTTTTGATAATAATTACATATATATAAAATAATAATTTTATCAGCATTTGAAAAAATGAACTTAAGAAAATTTTTTAATAAGGAATGCAAAACCTCTTTCTTTTTACAAAAATGAACGGTCATGTGCTGCTTTAAAATAGTAATTTTAAATCAGCTGCACTAACCTGGGGTGAAGGGAAGGAAAAGTGGGTTTAGCCTCTGGTAAAAAGGTCGATAGCATACACTGGTCCTGAGAGGGAAGGAAATAAAATGTAATTCTCTTTACAGCTCTAATATTCAAGTTTTTCCTCCTAGGCAGTAACACAATGTTCCAGAGAACTAATGGCACCTGAGTCACAGGGCAACAGCCTGCACTGCCTTCCTGTACAGCATCAGGTTTCATGGGCTGGAGGAGAAGCACCTTGGACCTTTCTTTCATAGGCAGAGATGTTACTGAGCTTGTCAGAGCTGTCCAGATCAGCAGCAAGATGTGCTGTCAGTCAGCACATCTGACTGAGAATTGGGGTCTCATATGCATCCTCCAAAATTTCCCATCTCCATCACACTGTCCCTCTCCAGGTCAGCCTCCAAGGCAGCTATTGGGGTCGGTCAGTGCTTTCAAACCACTCATTTTCTGCTCATCACAAAAGTGATCATTTCAGCAGAGATGCATCATTAATCACATCTGTGGCCAAAGAAATCCGGAGTGGTGTGGGGGGTGGGGGTGTGTAAAAGGGAAACCTTCCTAGAGTTATTCCAGTAAATTATGTACTCCTCTCTCCAGCATCCCTTTCCTTTCCTGGGAAAGGCACAGCATGGCTGTGTATCCCACATGCTGCAAAGCCTCCCTCTGGCAGCACAGCTCTAATCAGCACTGCTCAGCAGAGCACGGCAGTCACTTACATTAACTTTACGAGTTACACAACCAGCACGCTCATGCAGATGTTGTTTGCAGAATACTGGAGACGATGCCAGCCAGACACTTGGCACCAAGACCCAATCTGGGAGATGAGGAGCTTTCTAGGCTCATTCCTAACATTCATTATTTTCATATTTAATAAGAAAATTGATGCGACACATCAGGGAGATTGGTCAGTCAGCTAGCATGGAAACTATTAGCATAGAGAAATGAATAGCCTGGCAGTTAAATGTCTGCAACACCCACACACTCCCTGGAAGCAACTTAGAAATAGGGTTATTCATCTGAATTTATCCCATGGTCCCTGGATCTCATAACAGAGGTTGAAAGGGCTGAAACATTTTGCACTGCTTGTTGTTGGATCTGGGTTCTCTGTCGTGAACGGTGAGTGTTTTTAAGGCAAAGTCCTCCCAGGTCTTAAAATCCATCATGCAGAGCTCAAAAGATTTTCAGAAACCCTTGTGTGACACGGGGTGTTTTCCTGGGTGCAAACCCTCTGGGCGTCAGTTTCCAAATGATGGCTTCAAGAGGTGAGGTGACTGGTTTTAGAAAGCCATTTAGGTATAGTGGGTCCTGGAAATCTTTCTTTACAAATACTGTTTTCCCTAGTCACTGTCAGTCCCTTTCTAGTGCCAACACAGGGACGAAATGTCCTTAAAATTTTAAAATAAGAAGGGTCTCACTAACAGTGGCTCTTGTTTGTTGGATTGCTACTTGCACACAGGTCCCAGTTTCCGACAGCGCAAAAGAAAATGCCTCAAGTTGATATTTCATTTTCCTATGCGGCTTTTTTTTACTGCCTGTACCTCTTTGGCTATATCTTCATCACTAAATAAAATGGGCCAGCGCATGCTGACCTGAGAGTAAGCAGATGGCATGGCTTATCTTACTAGGACAAAAGTTCCTACTTGAAAACAGGGTCACTTTATCTGTGCCTTGCTGGCTGAAAACCATCCCTGGCTCACGATGCCCACTGAGTCATGCTCAGGTGTTATTTGAGAGAGCTACCAACCACAAGCTGAAACACACACATCCCAGAGCAGGCTAACAGCAGCTCAGAAAAGCCCCTGTCCCAGTTCCAGCCACTAGCACAGGTGGGCAGATGCCTTTGGGCCTGCAGCTCTGTTCGTCAGTTCAACACCACTGAGACCAGTGGATATTGAAGAAATTTGCACTCATGTTCATGACAATAAAATTTTCCCCCAACTCTCAGGATGTGAGGAATCCACCTCTCAAAGTTGCTTCCTCCCTCCAGTGACTAAAGGAGAAGCTCAGATGACTAGTGTCTACTGGTTGCCCAGCTTTTGGGTGGCTGAAGCTGGGTGAAAATCCCAGGCTAAAGGATAAAGGACTTCCTCCACTTTTTAATCTGAGTGGTATTAAAACCAACCTCAATTTTGCAGGGAATGAAGAAGTTCTACTTAGAACATATGCGGTTCAGTTCTTTCCTGTGAAGTTGCCATATGGCAGGGGAGTGATGGGAAGAAGAAAAATATTGACAGTGATGATATATCTTATTACAGAGCATACGGACCAAATTTTCCTCTCAGTTACACTAGTGAAAATCTGGAGTGAACAGCCTTGTCTTGATAGGAAAATCAGATCAGTCAGTGGATATACAAAGCCAATTATGAGAATGAAACAAAAGCAAACTTGGGAAACATTATGGTATAGTAAAGAAGACATGTGGTAGGATGCCAGAAGACAGGAAGTCATTGAGCCCAGCACGCTTACTCTTCCTTTGAAAAAAATCATCCCATCTACAGTAACCACAAGCGGTCAGGATCTTGTTTTATGCCTGAACTTGGCAAACTGAATGAAAGCTGCCCAAAAACATCTGTTCTGGGTTCCAAACATTTATACAGCCCTTTGTTAGAGTACCAAAGATGGCATCGCATCAATAGAAAGGAAGCACTGCAGAATAAAGCAGCTCAAGGGCGCTGGAGGGGAAAAGTCCAAGATTAACACAAGACCTGCAATGTTTTACACACCAATAACTGCCCTTTATTCCTTGCTGAACATCCAACTGATCAAAACTTTAAACTGTATTTGACAGACAAAACCAGAAACTGTTTCAAGGAGAGAGACCAAGCTGCATTCCTATTCTATACTATTTAGAATTTAGTATTCCCTCCCATATTGTTTAGAAATCCATTGTGGATAACTTAGCAGCAAAAGCTGCAGCAATAGTACTGTTTCGCTACTACATTACAGTGACACAAAGGCCAATATGTAGCTGAGAAGACTTCTGGAAAAATATTGGAAATATATTTAGTAAATAATTGTAATTTGAAACTTAGTCTTGCAACCAGCAAGCAAAAGAACTAATTTGATTCCAGGCTATGTAAGGTAATCAGAAATGTACACAATTTCTGCACCTATATGACAGGAGGATGGTGTTCATGTAAGCTAGAAGAGGTGAACAGTGCATGAAACTCAGCTAGAAGAAAACCAAAACACAAACCCAAAATGGAGTTACCACCTGCAATTTAGCACACAAAAGAGTTAAACTGCGACTTAATAAATAAACTATGTATATTTTTTTTCTTGGAGGCCTCTGAAGACTGAGTTCTTGCAAACGGGTTCAAAGACAAACCATAGCCAACTTAGTGTCCACAGTTTCTTTGGAACCAGCATGGAACATTTGGCCAGAAAAAAACGGTGCCAATTATCCAGTGCAAAGCCTATACTTCAATTTGCAAAAGCAAAAAGCTGTGATTTGTACCTCTGAAAAGAAGAAGTTTAAAAAAAAAAAAAAAATCTAACAGTACGTTCTGTGTAGGTTTATTATTTTGCCAACAGTTTGTGGGTTGGATGATGAGGTACGTTCCTGAAGATTAGACATCATCATTTTTTTAAAACAAACAAAACAGCAGGAAAAATCAAAATTCCCCTAAAGCAGAGGCAGTCCTTGCAAAAGTTCAGGGCTGTTGTGGCTCTCTCTTGGCTCCTTTTTAAAAAAAAGAGAAAATTCATCAACGAATAGCATTAATCAGCTTTGGCTCACAGGCAGCATTTTTGCTTCCAGTTGGGGACAATTAGAGGCACAGTGTCAACTGGCCATTAATTAGGTTGTGTAAAGCTCTGTGGATACGCATTGTTTTTTGTGACATCAAAAAATTCTCATGAAAAATGGGACTGTACCATGCAGACATCATCTGGTTTCTTCTCCTTCTAAACCCAAGTTTCCTAGTTCAGAGGAAACAAGGTAGAATAAATGGAAGTAAGCAGTGTAGTTTCACTGACAAGATCTACAGACAAATGAAAATCCAGTGGAGGAGATGGTGAGCTGTTAACCCATTTGTTCCAACCTGGTAGCGTTATTTATGGTATGGCTAAGGGAATGGGATCTTGATCTACATAAATATTAAGTGATGAAATTTAAAATGAAGATTTGTGACAATACTACCACCAAGATGTTTGTCCAATATGATTTCTTCAGGACTCCTAAAATATCAAACCCACCTTTACGTCTGTCTTTAGTAGGTGAGCCACAAAAATCTTCATGACAGAGCCTCAAGATATTGCTCAAAATTTGGCCAGACATTATGGTTAAAACTGGAATATTGTTTTTCTGAGATGAATCTTTCTCACTGTCATAACTTCCCCTAGACACCAAGGGCCTATTCTAAGACTTAAATTAAAAGTCCAAATAAATATATTATCCTTGTTGCCATATAATAGCCCTGGCAAAAAGAAAAGAAAAATCCCAAGGGATGAAATTGTCATTCTGCAGCCTGAAAAAAATCACTTATTACTGAAAAAAGGCACTCGTAAGTTGTACATTGTTAGATGGTTCTTATGTGTTTCTTGGCAGTCAGTCTGGAAAATCTATTTCTTTAATATA
>VYXB01005998.1:616664-632824 GCA_013397135.1 Pachyramphus minor
ATATTTATATATACACACATACATATATATATATATGTAAAATCCTACTTAGAAAAACTTACATTTGGGAGGTAGAAAACAACATTTAGAGCATTTCCAGATACCTGTTATAATGCTAGCCACAGTCTTCCTATTCCTAAAATGTGTATGAGATTTAAGAACACCTGTTACTCTTCCTTAGAGGTAGCTGAACATTAATGAATAAACTAATTTTGTAAATTTCATCTCCTTTGGTGACATCCAGAGCCGAAGGCATTCAGGCAATATAAAGGTTATTTTCTCCAGGTTTAACTTAATATAGATCAGGATGCATTCTTATTGGAATTTTACCTCTGCCCATGGTTTTTCTATGCTGAGCCTCATATTTTATGAATCATTGCTATTACTCTGGAGTTGGTTTTCATGAGGGCTCTCATCCTTGATGTTTTTTTGTTTCTAATAGAATGGTCACATTTCAATTTTCACTTCCTGTGGAAGGATTTAACAAAAGTACTACGAAGACAAAAAATACCCCATGAGTTTCCAAAGTGTAGATGGTAAGAGTATTTACTATATTTAGTAAGATGGTAAGAGTATTTACTGCTGGGAGAGAAGCAGAAGGGATAGAAAAAGTGATTCACAAGGATAATACCCAACCTGTCAATGAGGGGAAGGAGGAAAAGATGTCTTCCACGGACACATTTCCCTATTTGTTCCTTCTACATGCCTTCTCTTCCACATTCTTTGGATGGGATACCCAATGAGGTAGATGCTGTAAAGCAATTATTAGGTTCATCTTGAAGATGGTAATTAAATAAAGCAGAGAAGTGTAGTACATCAAGTTGACATATGCTCATAGAAATACATGTGGCTGATCAGTCTTCATGGCAACTGGATTTTTCTTATTTGTGTGAATTTAACAAACTGCATCTTCTGCCTCCATTTATTTTCTTCTTCTTTTTTTTTTTTTCTTCTTATTCAATTTTGTACTGTTTTCTAGGACCTTTTAAAGCAATATTATGCCCCAATGACAAATTTTCCTATAAGAGTGTGATAGTCATTGAGAGAACAATGTCATTTGGATGAAATAAGACTCCCAAAGGAACACCTTAAGAGCTGGAAAATCTATAATATTCCTACTGAAAGGTAACCCACCTTGTGATTTTGTCTTTTGAAGTAAAATATTAGGGATGCTTTATATATTTGAAGTATCTCTCATTATGGGAAAGAGAAGATCACTGCTTTCTTAGGCTATCAATATACACTTGTGAGGCAGCAATAATTCTTCCAGTGAATTTCATGTTCCCATTGAAACGTCTTCACTTTTTTTGAACAAAGCAAGAATTACAGAATGATACTACACTGACAAGATCTAAAAATAAAGTCTCTTGGCAATTGTGTTAAAATAAGTACTGCTACTAGCTTGATGTAAATAGGAGGGAAATCATATCCTAAAAATTACTTCTATTGCCTCTGGGCATAGTCTCCCAGGTGGAGAAACGGCACCTGCTCTTCTTTAAGTCATTTACCACTTCTGGGGGGAAAAAGTCTCTGAAGAGCACATTCCTATCTGCAGAGAAGAAGTCAGTACTGCTGTATTTCTGTCTTTGGTATCTCTGCATAACTCTGTGGTTGGTGGTGCAATAAGAATTATTATTAATAAGAATTATGACACTCACACACAATGCTGCATTTAAGTCTGTTGCAATTACTTGTTTCTTGCTCTGACACCGACCTTCTGGCACTAGATCTCCCTGCACCTCAGTTTATCTGCCCGTGAAATGAGGGTAAAGACACCGACCTCTCTTGTGAAGCTAATCTGAGATTTACTGCTGAAAAGCACCAGGTACAAATTAGGCAGAATATTTGATACCTAATAGCATATGTAAGAAGAGCACAAACTCCACTCTCATCACTGAGAGAGACTCTCTTTTGACATTCACTCATGTCTGAATTGACTCAAAGTGGTCAGTTTACCTGAGACTCCATTGACTGCCAGGAAATCTAAAATTTTACTTGGTGCTCAAAGCATCTCTTTTCCTCTTAATTAGAAATTTTCCCTTGGGACAAATGTAAATTCTACTTTGATAAAGGCATAAGACAGAAGGACAATAACCATTGAATCACAGAATGGCTTTGGTAGGAACGCACCATAAATCTTTTCTTGTTCCAACCCCCTGCCATTGGCAGAGACACCTTCCACTACCCCACGTTGCTCCAAGCCCCATCCAGCCTGGCCTTGGACATTTCCAAGGATGGGACATCCACATCTTCTTTGGGATTATAATAGAAAAAATGGTGCCTTCTAGTTACAACAAAGGGTTGTAAAACTGAGTGTCCTTCTCTGGGAATGGTCAGTACAAAAGAGTCATTTATTGGGTCCGATTTAGTGGATGGAGCACTACCAGGACCAGTGAATGAGGGCCAGGTGGAAACGCCAGGATTCCTCTAGCTCACTGTCAGAAACAACAAAATCTGCCAGTTCCATGCCATGCATCCCTTGGGTGTTTAGTTACATCACCTGGATTTACACAGTCTAGTGGCAGATGCTCCTCCTCCTGTCTTTACCCTGTAGACTTTACCTGTGTTTGGAGGCAAAGTGCTTAGTGAGTAAATTTATATTCTATTTTCATTAAGAATTTACATGTAGAAGAAATTAAACCTGACTAGGAACCTAATGAGGTATTTTGTAATTTGGTGAAATGGTGTGACCTGGCAGGGAACTTAGTCCAAGGAGTTTTGTGTGCTAATCTGATGCTACGCACAAGGAGGACTTCAGGGATACCAACTTCTCCTGGGTGTCCTGCCCACCAGTGAAACTGCAGGGCTATAATTAACATCCAGAATACTGGAGAAATGGAAGGACAAAAGCTACCTGGGGTCCTACAGTGCTGAGGATGAGAATCTGTGCTAGCCTACGTTGTCACTGGGGACTAATTGCAAATCCTAGTAGGATTCTCACTTCTCCATCTACCTTCTTGCTTAGATACTGAGTGCAAGTTGACTGAGGACTCCAGTATTGATGGTTTAATACTGAGATTTAAAAAAAGGGGAGAGGTGCCAGCACTTTGGCCCAGCATTCTTGGAGTGAGAAATAATGCCTCTTCCTGTAACACTTTAACTAGTGTAAATATATCAATACTATCCACATTTTAAGTAGGCTTTTTCGTGATTCATGATGAATCAGAGGATGCAGCCACCCTGCTCTCTGCTCAGGTATGGTGTGAAAGTGAAGTAGAAAGTGCCGTCAACTCATAATAACACACTTAGTTTATAGACCTCATTTCATTCCCTCCATTTCAAAGCCTTACCAGTATTAATTAATTAAAATCTTGCAACACCCCTGTGAGTTGGGCAAGGTCTATTATATCATTGTATTAGCTGGTGAATGCAGAGACCCTGAAGGCCCGACTGAGACTGCCTGCTTTAGGCACTCAATTTATTTATTGCAACATCTGAAATAAAACAGGTGCTTGGCTCCAGCAGAATGATTCAGATCACTCAGGGCAGGTGCCCACGCAAACCATCCAGGCAAGGCAGGGACGGATGTCTCTGAAGCAGCACCCAAGTGATGTTCACACGTTTCTCCACCAGCTGAATGGTGGGCTGCAGGTCCTTCACGGGATGATTTAGCGTGGTTACATGCAGCCACTCAGGCATAAGCACTGGGAAATATTATTCTCACAAGTGTGTCTGAGTAATTGCTTAATTCAAGGCTGAACAGTGCGCAGACCTGCTTACGTGCGAATCAAAATATAAATTCCCCTCTGAAGGGCAAGCACCTGGGTTGCGGGATAAGTGGGAGGAGCAACCACAAGGTGTCCATGGTTTGAGTGCTTACCCTGAAAATAGAAAAGTAAAGATCTAGGCTGTCTAACCCAAGCAGGTCTGGCCCCAGCAGTTCCCATTGCCTGGACTATTCCAGGTGGCAGATAAGGCTGGATTGGAGGCATTGAGGTCAACCACTCAATAACCAGCAGTGTAAGATACAGAAGCTAGAGATATTAGCCCAGTAGGTGGAGAGGTCTTTTATTTCTTAAGCTATTTTAGAGCTCTGTCAGATATATGGCATGAATCAAGCTAGGCCAGGGAACAGGTGTTCCCTCATGGCTTAGCTGCCACTTAGGAATGCCTGGGTGCTTCCACACTGCTAGACTAGCCTGTCCCTCTCCTGTATCCTGATATCCAGGTCTTCCACACTCTCCAGTCATTAACTGGCCATCAGGACAGCTATTTGTTCCATCTGAGAGGAAAGCTGAGCATGGTCAAGATGACCTGTGTTCTCCAGGCTCTGCTCCAGGCACAGCATGGACATGCACAACTTTGGCTCTTTAACTGGTGCAAATGTTGCAATGTTAGCCTGAAGTCCCAAACCCCAACATCCCTCCTGTCACTCCCCAAAGCACACAAGAAGCAGATGGCTACAGAAAAATAACCTATTTTGGCATCTGTATTAGTTAAAAAAAGCACTCAGAAGTAGGATTTTACACCAGGTCTACAGGGAGATGTTGTCCAGTGGAGATCAGGATCAAGTGCTGTGCAGTGTGGATTGCTCTGCCCACTCCAGATGTTCCCAGCTTTTGGTTATGTGAATACAAACCAGTCTGCAGCAAGCAGTTCAGAGGCACAGGATCTCTTTCTTCTTTGGCCCACTAAAAGAGTATGAACATACCCCAGATTTTTCCTGCTGAGGTGTTCCACGCTAGCTCACTGTCACCTGAAACTGGTGGGTTTGGTCAAACTGTGACTTAATGAAGCTCTTTTCAACACCTTGGGAGATATTAGCAGCTTCTCACCCACTTGTGAATCATAATGGACTACCACAGTCTGTCAATCACTGCACACAAGTGAAACCATATGCTTATGTGTTTAAGTTACTCTTAGGTCTAAAACACACTGTCCAGATTTATATATAATACTCAGTTTCTCTTGGATGTAGGTTGCTCTTCAGATGAAATAGGATGAGCCATTCCCTTGGACTTAGACACATCCCATTCATTCTCACAGGGACTTAAGTTGACTTGTGGATGGTCTAAATTACATTCACTGACTTCTTCAAGCTATGCAGCATCTCAGAAAGAGAGCTGAGAAAAAGACTCAGGAGTTCTGAACTTGGGCTCAAGCCTGATTTATTACCATTTTTACCTGCTAGGGGTTCCTTTGATCTCAGCAAGCCTCTCTCCCGATTAGCAGAAGAGAAGGAGAATTTGAGTTAATGCATGCTCTACCCACTCTTTAACATAAGAGTGGCTCCTATTAGTGCTTTGGCAGTTTGTCCTTTTGTGCAAGAACTTGCACAGCTGACTTGGCTAAACTTTTAATGGGTACGCTTCTCATGTGGGAGGAAATGTTAAGCGCTGCTTATTGTTACTTAGAATTACACACCCAAACGCCATAACTCCATCCAGAGTTCCCAGGCATCTAGCTACATTACTATATCAAAAATAAGATCTTCCTCACCGCCTAAAGTAATGTCATGATGCAGTGTAGGAGCCAAGGAATGCTGGGTTTGCAAAACGCAGGCATTGCTTCAGATTGCAGCGAATTCATTTAAGAGGAGATCAGGCAACAACCATTAATTTCAGCGCAATATATTTCACTGCTCTTCTTATTTACTGAGATGTTGTCTCACTAGATCAAATCAATGAAATTACAGCAGTGTACTGACAACAGCCGATATCCGCCCAGCATCTCGGAGAGGCAGCTCTTCATCAACTGCCTCCAGCTTTTGCCTGACACATCCCTGCTGCTCAGCATGCTCTGTTGGAAATAGGAAAGTTAAGGTTTCTCCAGCACGCTCGGCTGAGTCAGAAGCACCTCTGGGCAGCCACGCACAGGCACACATATTGACAGCAAACTTGGCCCCACCGTGCCAGAGGAGGTGTGCTATTCTCCTTGGGTGCACTTCTCCAGGCCACGTGTGGGGCGTGCACAGCTCCACCCTCGGCTGAGGTGGGAAACTTGTTCAAAGTGGTTTTGAGGTTTTGTTGAGAAGCAAAACAGGAAATCTGCTTGAATCTGGAGTTTAACTATTTTTGAACTTGTTACTCTCCCAGACTTTTTTTTTTTTTTTTAAATAAAATTAAATAAATATCCGAGTGACAAACTTTCTGCAACTAACCTCATCCCAGTTCTGGGGTAAGCATAAGTTTCTACTGGTGCAGAATAAACTTCAGGCAGCAAAGAGACCTGAAGTAGTCCAGGGATTTTCTTGTTTCCTTTTTTAAGCAAACCAGGCAACTCAAAGGCTGTGTAAACTTACTTATGTGCTTTTTATGCCAACTAGTCATAGCTGGCACAAAACCCAAGACTGACTATTGCTCCCTTCCCTGCCGACACTGGAGGCAGGGAAGGCCAAAGACAGAGCTGAAATGGCAACTCTGTGCTGTCTGTTGCCTCAGGAGCCTGGGAATGGGAAAGTTATCCCTACTGGCCTCAATGAGGAACTTAATGACAAAAAAAAACCCCTCCATCAGCAGAACCACAAGCTACTGAGCTTTGTGGTACGTTGCTGATTCACACTCCATGACACTGCTGAGCAAACTCTACCTAGATATCTGCACAACTCTGTTTTCAGTTCTATATAAGGCTCAGTTTGGGTCAGATTCTCTGAGGAGATATGCTGTTTTCATTCACAAGCAACTGCACTAAGATAAGTGAGTTACTGATAGGCATAAGCACAGATTGGCTGAGGTGTATTTTGCAACTGGGATCAACCAGACAAGTTCCTCACAGTTTGCTCCCAGTTTATTTAAGCTGCCTGTGTGTGCTGCATGAGGCACCAGCAACGCTTTTGCTGCTGCTCCAGCATCACTCTGACGTCAGCACTTTGATTTGATTTTCTGTCACTGTTCTTGCAGATTAAATTTCAACCAGTGACCCACAGCTTGATAGCTCATTAGCAAATCCCTTTGAGCCATCTAGTCCTGCCCTTGCTTGACAGTTAACTCTGCATTGCACATACACCCAAAGCCTCCTGGAATGAGCTCTGTGCCATGTGAAAGCTTGGTCAGGCTCAGTGCAGCTGCAAAAGCCTAAGGGAACTATGCCCAGGTGCATGTTTTCAAGGAGAAATCACTAATGATTCCTATTATGAGTTCTAGGGCCTTTTCAAGTCATTGAGGTTATGTAAAAACTCCTCCGTGGACAGTCAAAGCTTTCCTTTCCCACCCCTCCCCTCAGCCCTTGTTCTATAGGGGAGTTATTCTGACTTCCTTCTTTGTAAGACCCTAAAACAGGACGTTCTTACTCCTTTTGTTGTTCAACATCATTATTGCAATCATTCAGACTGAACTCTTTAAGTTTTCTCTTGCTGTGACACATGAATATAAAAGTCCTGGAAGGCCGTGGAAACAGAGGAGCAGCCTCAGCTCATGCTCTGGAGGTCACAGACCCCAACTCCCACTTTTGCAGTTGAGTAAGACAGGACACAGGTTGCTCTGAGTGCATTGTGATCCCTCTCACTGACAGATACCTTGGGCTCAGCTTTGAGTCACATGGATCAGCAGGTTTACAGCCAGGATGCCGCTTCTGTTTTGTTTTACTTCCTCCATGCATCTGAACAGACCTCTTGCCTTGCCCAGTGCCTTTGAGCAAGAAATTGTACTGTGTATAGCCCAGAGCTATAGCAGGCACTTTTCTCTCTAACTGTTCTTGAACTGCCACTTACACAAGTATCCAAGCTGCACACCATCAAAATCTTGATGGAATGACCTTCTCTAAGGTGAGAAAATCTTGTAAATGCTGAACCAAGGCTGTTTTTAGCACTGGCACACAACCACAAGGACTCTGGTGTGCCCTCACTGAAGCCATGGACAGAACTTTCCACCCCCACACTTTTTTTTTGCCTCAACAGATACTTCACTCCAGAAGCCAACCTCACCAATTTCAATGGGGAGATGCTTGATTTATACCGGGCTGAGATGAGAGTCCAGCCGTGATTCTTTATTGCCTTTTAAAGCCAAGAGCCCAGCAGAGGCCAATTGTGTCTGACGTGAAGCTGCTGCACACCCAATGTGGAATCTGCACAACTTCATGAACCAGCAGTGGTCTGAATAAAAACTTCAAACAAGGCATTCTGGCATTGGCCAGAGAGAACGAAGATAAATGGCTGGGAGATGGCAAGCTGCAAAGGAAGAATTGCTTGACTGTTGGACAGAGAGCAAAGTAAGAGGCAGGAATGAGGCAGAGTACAGGGAGGTTTGTAACACTCCCAAAAAGCAAAAGGGTCACAGCATTTAATTTGATTAATTCATCGCCAGTTCAAAAGACTTTGTACTGAGCCTCAGGCAGCGCAATAAACATACAATCATTAAGAGAGGAAATAAAAGTTTGGTCGGGTGATAAATAGTCCAGCTTCCTCTCCCATTCCAGTTTTCCTCATTTCTTTTCTCCTTGGTCAGTGCAAACACTGGAAGCAGCACAGTAAATCAAGAGGTAGCATTAAAAAAAAACAACAACAAAACTCACTGTATTTCAATTGCCTGAATCAAAACACTTTGAAGGAAAGCTTTGACTCACTTTCCCCATCATTTTGGTTATCCCTATTTCTTTAGGATATGCCTTGGAAAACAAGAAGGACGTTTACCCTAAGGGGGCCAGATAATGCTTTTGGGAGACATTTCAGTAGTTTTGGTTTGTACTCCTAAACATTCAGGGGCCCAAACAGCTGTTTTGATTAATGCAATTGTATTTACAAATAATGGTGTTATGTAAAGCTCTGACTGTAATTTTTATGGGCCAGATGGTACAAACACTTCACCCTGTCCCTGACCACAGGACACAGGTGGAGGGAAGAACCCCCTACCAACATTGGATCTGGAAAAGGTTTTCAGCTGCTGGGAGCTGTGCAGGAGCCTGGGGTGTCCCAGGAACCACAGCAGAGACAGAACTGGGGAAAGAGAGGGTGACTAATACTCCATACATCCTCAGTCAGTGAAGTTTGTATCTGAGTCTTCTCCCATCTGCTTCAAGCACTACTGTGGCTCCTACACTGCATTCACTGGGCACCAGTGAGTGTCAGAGCTCACTGTGGCTCTCTATGGTGGGAAACTGCTTTTATCCCCTTTACCCAGTCACACACTGAGGTTTATTGCAATTTAGACATTTTTCTGAAGTTGCATGAGAAAACTGTGATATTGGGATACGGGTCTCCAAATCCTAGACCTTGCATCAGTCTGTCTCTCAATCTGTGCACATGACGCCACATGAAACACAGGTCCTGTTGAATCAAATGCCACTGCTGAAGAAAGCCAGGTGATTCATATGTGGGTTTCAATTGATATCTATTCAACATCACCTGTTGTTCACTTCTCCTCCCTTGTTTCAGTATGTAGAGCTGCACCCATGCAAGACCCAGCCAGTATGGACATTCATTTTATGTCTCTAAGCTGGTCAGATGAGAAAATGTTGATCATACATGATGTTCAGAGAATCACACAATTATTAAGGCTGGTGAAGACCTCTAAGATCGAGTCCAATCGTTCCCCCAGCACTGACAAGACCCACAACTAAGTCATGTCTCCAAGCACCACATCTATAAATTTTTTGAACACTTCTAGGGACAGTGACTCTATCACTTCCCTGAGCAGCCTGTTCTAATACTTGACAACATTTTCGATGAAGAAATATTCCTTAATATCCAAACTATACATGTCCTGGAGCAAACTTGAAGCCATTTCTTCTTCTCCTATCGCTTGTTCCCTGGGAGCAAGCCTGATCTCACCTTGCTCCCCCCTCCTGTCATGGAGTTGCAGAGCCAGAAGGTCCCCCCCTGAGCCTCCTTTTCTCCAGGATGAGCTCCCCCAGCTCCTTCAGCTGCTCCTGCTGCTCCAGCCCCTTCCCCAGCTCCATTCCCTTCCCTGGACATGCGACAGCACCTTAATGTCCTTCCTTCATGAGTGACACACAACAGTGGGTTCAACAGCATGGGACCACTGTTTCGCCTTCTGTTGAAATAATGTGTTTACTGCAGAATAATGAACTAACTTTGTGATTGGAGAACTATGTAAAAAAAAAAAAAATTTGTGAAAAGTTATTAATTATATTAATTAATAATTGCATTAGTTATTTAAAAAATCAGCAAAGTTTAATTAATAAGGCAGTTGGGCAATCCTATTTGCCTATGTCTTCTATATAAATCCAGAAGAACAAATATCTTCACTCACTATTGAAATACTGATCCTTTCTCAACGTAAACCTCTGACTGATCAATGCCTCATGATAACAGTCCAGAACTGCATGTGCTGTTTCTTAAAAGAAACACCAAAAAACCCTCACACTTAACCCAGAAAAATCCTCATGGTGGCTTTGCCAATATTTCACCATATTTGTTTTTTGTTATAGAAACTCTTCTTTTAAATGACAATAAGGCTTTAACTTCTGAGAGAGTATGAACCAGAGATTTATTCAGTGTTGTGTGACAACAGCCCATTCCAGCAGGAAACTCAGCCATGGAGGGGAGTTTTGTCAGGGAAGAAATCTATCCTGGATAAATGAGAGTCCTCAGCATAGCTGGGCTATTTATACATGTGTTTGTACTGACATCAGATGAATACTGTTCATTCATTTGATTGACACTTCTCCTTCCCTCCAGTGTTCCTCCAGCTCTCCCTTTTGGATGGTTTCACCCCATGCAGGGCTTTTTAACAGGAATAAGGATAATTTTAAGATAAAGATGTTGTAAAATGCCCTTCAAAGAATACAACATACATTTATTTGTGCATTTAATATGGATGACTTCCATATATATATGTGCATGCATGACACAGCCTTTCATCTCCCTTTAAAGTCACAGGGCACACACTATTCCTTGAGTGATGCCCACCTTCCATCCAAAGCTGATACTGATCCCTTCAAGAGTAAAACCAGCACCATACAAACCAGCTGTGGAGGAAAGGCCAAATCAGAAAAAATTCAGTTTGTAGCACTGATGGACGTTAAGGGTGGAAGGTGTGGGGGGAACTTGTAGGTAAGTTAAGCATTAATTTGTAAAGCATGTTTGTCATGCAAACTATCCAGCATTCAGAGACTGATGATTACTGCCTTCCTAATAGCTGCATATGATTAACTTCATTTTCCTGTAGATTTACTTTGGATGGTGTCTGTGTTGGATCTGATGAAACCAATGGACTTAAGAGCTGATCTCTGAGCCATGATGCCCAGTATGCAAGCAAGGCAGTCTTTGCTTACATAATTATAATTTAAAAATACAAGAGGCATAAATACTGTTAGAACGAAGTAGCACAGAGCTTGCTTAGTCTCACTAGAAAGAAAAGCAGAAATGCAGTCCTGCATACAGCAACTCTCGACCTCTGCTTCACCTCCAGCTACATCCTGGTCTGCAGTGATTGTAACTAGGACATAATCTGACAGGTTGCACATGCAAATTGGCATCTTATCTGTGCACCTTAAAATGTTAAATGTGCTTTTCCTCTTTACTCCATCCAAGGAAATAGGGAAGAGGTAACAAATCCTGCTTTTTTTCAAAGGCATGAGCTATGGCATCAAGACTGCCCATCAGCAATGGAAGTCTCTTCTCCAGCACCCTGTGTGAAGGTGAAACAGGCAGACAAACGACAAGGACATGTGGAGTTTGTCATAAGGACCTCTTTACTAAAAACACGCTCTTCAATGTGACACTTCCCTCTGGTACAGATTTCTCTGTCGAATCACAGAATCATGTGATTCTTTGGTTGGAAGGGACTTTTAAGGGTCATCTACTGCCAACCCTTCTGGATTGGAACTTCCAACGCCTTCTACCAGACCAGGTTACTCAAACCCCAATCCAGCCTGGTCTTGAAAACTTCCAGGGATGCGGCATCCATAATTTGTCTCTGCACAACCTGTGCCAGGCACATTTCTTGTGACAGGACGGCAACCTACTTCTCCAAAGTGTAAGAGGGATAACTTTCCCCTCACATCCTGTATCTTTCTAGATAGTAAAATTGTGCATAAGCTTTAAGGTTGTACTACAGCACTGTTTTCTACCATATGCAAGACCACTACATATCACCAGGGAACACCAAACTTCTTAGAGATGGCTAAGTGCTGTTACAACAGATAAAAATATAAAAATAACAACAATACAGTGGTTGTACCTGCATCTGCACACTATACTGTAACAAACCACAATGCCCAGACACCAAAGAACACTAAATGGTTCTCTCATCCTTCTTATCACATATATATCTACTGACTGTGGGTAGGTTTTGCTCCACATTTTATCTCCGGCAACAAGCAATGAAGTTGCAAATGGCATTACTGAGCATACCAAAATGCCCATGCAGTCAAGATAACACTGAAATTGTGGTATAAATATATTTTCAGCTTTCATCTGAATATTCAGGATGTCTCCTCTTCTCTCTGTTATATGTTATTTTTATGCAGAGAAAGATGACAAACACTAAAAGGAAAGAGCAATCAGGAAATCGCCTCCTGGGACAGACATATATGTTCTCACACGGCTTTTTTTTCTTTTACCTTTTATTTTTTCTGATTAGTCAACGACTTTTTAACCACCTTAGGGAAATGCAAGGTGAATTAGGAGAAAGAAGGTCAAGGTTATCATGGAAGAGTGTAATCCCCTCTCTGTGGGACCTGGTTAATAGTTACGGCTAGACTCAAGTGCGGACCTCTGTTGGGAATCCCAGTGAAGGTCAAAGGCAGAGAGGAAATAAAGCTGCACTGAGATCTCAGGCAGTCAGAAGCAGACAGATGTTCCTAGGTTTTAATGAGCAGCCTTGGCTCCAGGCCTTTCTTGGCAGAGCTGTTTAGTTTTAGTATTTTTCCTTGTAGTACAAGGTAGGGCTCTGGTTATCTGGCTCTGCTTAGCTAACTGCTGATGATTTTTCCATCTAAGTCATGGCATGACAATGAAGAAACAAATTGATAATCTGAGACCTGACGGATTAGATCATGGGGAATGGTGTGCAGCTGTAATCATGAAAAGCAAAAAACAAATAAAAATAATAATTTTGGTTTAAATAAGGACCAGTTTAAAAAAGTTTAAATAGCAAATCTAATGGAGCTCCTACTGCAAGTTTTACCCCTCCTTTTTTACACTTCTATCATCATAGGCAACAAACTGAAGGAAAATAACATGAAATGGACTTTTTCTTTACTAATTCTATTTCCAAATCAGCCTGCTGGGGGTCATGGAAACTCATTTTAAGTTCAGCAGTTTTGAGAATTTTGACAGTTTTCTATGCCTAAGTGAAATACATTAAATTGGAAAGTACAGGTTTAGCAAGCATCTTCTGCTCAAAAAGCAAAAAGGCTACAAATCCAGCTGTTATCAAACTGTGAAAACTGTGAACTTCTGTTAAAAAAACCCAAGAAATAGACATGCTAAACATCTTGAAGACTCTTAATCCTCTCTGCTAGGACACAATGCAGTTGTGCATTGTCCTTAATGAAATAGCCACTTGGTGGAGAGTATTTTTGTTGTTTGTCAGGCATGTGCCAACTATGATACTCAGAGACTGATATCAGTCTCTTTTCCAATATTTTTGGATGTGTCATTTTTGAGTGTCTCAACTGATCTAATATAATACAATATTATGAATGGAAATGTTTTCATGGCGTGATCTCTCATTTCAGACTGCTTTTCACTATTATAGTCCACATCCTGGTCTCAGTGAAAGAAATGGAAATATCTAGGTGGCTTAAGCATGAGCAGTCATTGGAACTCGATCAGTTACAAGTCAATAAAAAACTTTAGAGCCTTACATTGGCAGGTTATACAAATTCTCTGCTTCCTGTGTTCTCAGTTGATTCTCTTTTCATTTTGAAGCTTATGAACTACTTTTCTTTGAAGCTCTTTTTTAGCACATCAGAATCTCATCCACCACTGATTGGTTCAGCAAAGCTTGCCCTTTTCCAGAACCAAGTGTGAAATCTGCTTTGTGATAAATATCTGATGGTGCAGGAGCACTGGGCTGGCTCCCAAGCTAAATTCATTTATACTGTAGCAAAACACCTGCCTCTGTGTCATCACAAAAGCAGTTCCCCATTGTAAAGTACAATTCAGTCTTTCAGGCAAGATTCAGATTCCCTTTTTTCCCCCTCTGCAGGAGAGGAACAGATGTCCTTAGCAGCCGAAAGGAGCTTCCTCCCTCTTCATCTACTCAGCTTATATTTCCAAGTCATGAGACATAAAACTCTTCAGAGTCAACTGGTGAAGGTTTATTGCTTCCATTACACCAGTCCCTTCCCACAGCCACTCAGTGCTCACATAATTACTTTACATGACACCTGCTGACTGGATGTGACAGATTTACATTAGGATTGTACCCAGGATCTCCAAGTATTCAACCCATCCTCTGGATCAGCAGTGCACCACACCAGTCATGGGACAGCTTCACAACTTCCCATGTGACTGGTCTGTCCTGTTAACAAATGTTTTTTGTAGGCCCATTTTATAGGCCAGAGCAGAGACTGCTCTTCTCCTAAAGGCTGGGCAGCAACTAACCACAGAGGAATGCCTACCTTGCCAACAGGTGCCTACCTTGCCAATTGCTGTTGCAAAATGCAATGGTGAGACTTTTGAAGGAAGAACAACAAGCTGAGAGACAGGTAGAAGGCAGGGCAAATATTTATCAAACTGCCGTGTAACATCTCAAAGAGTTTTAAATTTTGGGGCTTAAGATGTGGCCAGCTTCCTTGTTGACGTCCCCAAAGTTTGGATGAAGAATAGCAGTCAGTTACAAAAACCCAGAGAAGTTATTGACTCATAAATATATTTGCTGTAAATGGTGAGTTCCTCTTCATCCAGCATAGAAATTTACGTGCAGTAAGGTAACATAGAATAAAGCAAAGCTTACCTGAAGAGGCTGAAGAATCATAAGTACTTCTGTCCTTCTTATTTGTCCTGAAGGGCTGAATGTCCTTTTCCCTGTAAGTTCCAAACCCTTCAAAGCTTCTTCTTTTATTCCCACTTGCATCATTGTCCCTCTTTTCACTTGAGGAATTGATTTCACCAAACGTGTCCGGGGACTCTGACCTTCCATTACTCTCAGTATCACCAGAGTATCTTTTTGTGCAAGAGTCAATGGGATCACTGCTTGAGTCGTTTTTATCTTTACTCTGTGACCACTGCTGGGTATCAGAAAGTGATAACGTAGACAGAGTATCCACTTCAAAGTTACTCTTTGAGCCTTTGTGCCCGGTTTCACAATGCTGGTGCTTCTGCTTCTCCTTATGCTTGCTTTTCTCGTTGAGCAAGGAGAGGTCTTTGTCTGAGCCACTCAGCCTTTCATTCATGGCATGGCTGGAGAAGCCAGTGGACTTGCTGGCGAAGAGACCACTCAGATCTTCATGTGTCCCCAATATCCGCTCATCCTTATGCTTGTGCTTATGTTTGTGTTTCCTCTTGTGAAGTCGGCCACTTGAAAGGCTCGTCCCTCCAACCTTTGGAGGAGCTAAAGGGGACTGCATGTCTCCAAGGCCCATTCCCACAGGGGTTTGTAGGTGCACTCCGTGTTTTGCTTTGTGTTTGGCAGTGGTGGACATCTTCATATGAGAGCTTGCATGGAACTGGGGTGGGGGCACGGTAGGTCTCATAAATGGGGAAGCCGCTCCGAGCGTGTGAGACAGGTACAAAGGAGCTGGATACTGACCGTAGTAACCAAGATTCATCATAGGCATTGATGTGTAAGGCATTCCATAGGGTGCATAGTAACTCCCACTGGGAATAGGGTAACCGAACCCTTGTAAAAAAGGCACCTTTGTCATGGTGTCATTGGTTTTGGCAGGTCTACCACGCTTCTTCTTAGACTTCATGTCAGAGGTCCTGCGAAGATAGAGCAATGGGTCATACTGGATATATGGCACAGGGTAGTAGTGATCAAAATTAATCCTGAAGATGCTGGGGTATGGATTTTCATGATAAAATGTATAGCTTCTATGGGAAATCCTGAACACTTGGAACTTATTGATGAGTTCCTCAAGGTCTGCCAGAAACTGGAGGTCATCTCTGTTCTGCAGGCTTTTCCTTTTCCTCTTGTGCTTTGGCTTTTTAATACTCTCATGAGAGAGAAAGTTATCCACAATGAGATGCTTCTGCCGGTGACCATGCCTGTTCTTTGTGCTGGTGTCAGATGGGATAGCCTCTGGATTGTCCAGGGTGCAGAAATCAAAGGAGTATCTCCGGCGGGATTCTGAGCTTTTCTCGGCTTGGTCAG
>VYXB01006001.1:0-30312 GCA_013397135.1 Pachyramphus minor
TGATTCTATAAAAATATTGTTACATTGTTTTTCTAGTATTTTATAAGGCATATATATACTTAAAGTATTTTTTCCCCCTCATCTTTTATTTTCATTTACATTTTTTATACAAATATGTTTCAGCTGATTTTTTATGCTTATTTGATGGGGTTCTAACAATTTGAAAATATTTAGATTCAGAAAGGACATTTTTGAAAAACACTAAAAATTATTTATTCTCTTATATGGTTATTTAAAGTCACTAGAACTTCCCTAGTTTGTAATTCGAAATGCTGCAGCTGCATTCCCTAATTCATAATGAAAATGGATAAACAAATTAGTGATAAATTCCCCAGCAATATATAGAGTAGCAAGTCAGAAAAAAAATCTGTCATTAACTTGCACTTAAGACCACTAGTAATTTTAAAAAAATAAATAAATATCTGTGTTCCATTTACTTTGAAAGCATATTGAATAGGGTGAGAACACTGGCAAGCTCAATTGCCCTGTGTCATGAAGTCAAAAGCCCTGTGTCATGAAGTATGACAAACAGACTTTTACAGTATGTAGAACCTATATGACCTTGATAGTCTTCACTATAATTTCATATCTTACACAGTATTTTTTATAAGTTCTATTAAAAACACAATAAAAGCACCTCAGTGGGCTACACTGGTATTTTCTTAATTCACTGCTAAATAACATCAGAATATTCTGAACAGCTTCCAGATGTTGGTGCATGTTTATATTCCTGGGTGTATATGTGTGTGTATTCATGAATATTTAGGTAGAAGGGATTATTCCAGGGAATCTGATTCTGAGAAACATGAAGCCTCCTTGCATCCTTGATTTCAGTGGGAAAATAAATCCTTGATTTTCAGTGGTAGAAAAACCTTAACAACTTTCCAAATAAGTCATCATAGGTAATACTTGATAAAGAAGAATGCACTCTTGGAAGAAACACATAGGGGTTTTGCTGCATAAGTAGAACCTAAAGATTTTTGATATCTGTAGGGTAAAATATTCGACTAGACATTGGTGCTCTATATTTTGTTCCAGACAAGAATCTCTACACAAATGCACTTTCTACATTTTTTCTAACTGAGGTGATAGTGCATGGTGCAGTCTCTGCTGTGTTCTCCAGGTTACTCTGCAACAATTGAAGGTTGCTGTCCATTCAATTCCTGCTTAAGCTGTAGGGAAGCACAGAAAAAATTATTTTATATCGTTGCTCTATGATGGTTTTTTGTATTTTAAAAAAGTGTTTAGGATGTTCAGCCACTCATTTTAAACAGAGATTACTCCAAGTCCTGAGATAATATTTATAACTTAATCACAGTAGATTCTCAATGTTCTTAAAACTATGGGGCTTACACGCAGTGGATTCAAGATTTACCTTCTAAAAATATTTCAAATTACAAAAACTACAATCAAGTGCATCACATGAAAAATAGATAAATTTGAAGAAATGTAATTTTTGCCCTGATTTCATAATGCTAGGTATTTAAGAGGAGTCTTGTTTTCAATACTTGCTTCGTATTTGTATCAACAAGAGAATACTTGAAGACAAACTAGTGTTTAAAGTTCATAGGACGCTTATATCTGTGTAGCCAAATGCAAGTCCCAGAATAATTTGTAATGCTTAAAAACTACATTGTTTAAATCGTGTTCTGAGTAAACCGAAAATATACTGAAGCACATAGTCTGATACAAAATTTGGCTAAAGATCTGAGCCTATGTAAGACTTACGGAATCTGAAACTCCTACTGCATGACTTTGTATGTATCAGCTTTCTATGGGCAGAATGCACAATGAAGAGAAGAAGGCTGTGCATACTTTACCATTTGTAAAGTCAACTAAATTTTTCTCATCACAGAGATGCTTGTGAAAGGAAAGCTCGCTACTATAGTAACAGAAAGTCCTGGATGAAATATACTGCATATTACATACGAGTCTTATAAACAACTACGAAATGTAAAGAAGATTAATAGGAGAAGGTGCCTAAAAATACAAAAGCAGCAGTTAATATTCTTTTGCTATTCCGGGTGTTAATTTACACTACTACACTACTCGAAGACAGAGTTTTCTATTGTACAACTTTATTGTCCCTAAATCCATTTAGGTAGATTCCTTGAATATTTGTGACCTCCTATCATGATTAATCCCAAGAATACTTCTTCTTATGAATACTTTTTTCATATGTAAATATAATTTTTCAAATTTTTGAAATATAAATTATATGTGCTCATGCACATCATACATGCATGAACACAAATATAAATGATAGATGACTGTAACTCTTTTGTAAGTTTAATCTTATAGAAGGTAGACATACAGTTTCAGCTATTTGTCTGAATTTTTAATTTAACCAATGGAGAAACAAGAATTCTTCATCCTCAGAGCAGTGTCTCAAAAAAAAATGGGTCAAACTTTTCTGTAGCCTTATCTTTCTGACTATTTTTTCTTGTAACTTAATCCTACCTTTGAGTAAATGTCCAACTTTAGATGATAACCCAGATTTAGGTAAGCTGAACATGCTCTGAATCTATACTTGTGCTGTAACTAGCAGGGAAGATATATACATGAATTTTAATGTAATGATTTGACATTTTGAGATACAGGTTTTTTAGTCTCATTAGAAGCCTTTTTTTTTTTTTTTTCAGTCTCACATTTCATTTCCATTCTGCTGTTTTACTTTTTGTTTCAAGAATGCTTTCTGTACTTTTTCATCCTTTTCTTCTTTCCTACTTCCTTTGCCACAATTATCATTTCTCCTCCGGTTCTGTTGAAGTCTCCTTTCCCTATCCTTTCTTTTCAATCCAGCGCTCCACATTTGCTCATGGGGTTATTAATGATATGACTGTCTCTCTTCCATTTAATCTCTTCCTTGCTTTAAAAAAGAGTAAAAGACTCTTTTTGATGATAGACTGTCATGCTTTAACCCCAGCTGGCAACTAAGTACCATGCAGGTGTTTACTCACTTCGTCACCTGCCACCTCTACCAGAAGGATAATTAGGGAAAAAAAGCAAAACTTGTGAATTGAGATAAAAATGGGTTAGCAATTGAAAAAAAGTAAAATATATTAGTAATACTAACGATATTTTTTATGATGGTGGTGATAATGATGATGATGATAAAGGAAAGGAAAAAGGGAGGGATAAACCACAAGAAACATAAGGGATGCACAATACAATTGCTCATTATCCATGCTGATGCCCAGCATGTCCCAGAGCAGTGATTGGCAGCTCTCAGACAACTCCCCATAGTTTATGTAATAAGTAAAACATTCAATGGTGTGGAATATCCCTTTGGTCAGTTCAAGTTAGCTGTCCTGACCATGCTCCTGCACAGGTTCTTGTGCACCTGCTCACTGGCAGAGCATGGGAAACTGGAAATTTCTTGATTTAGAGTAAGCACTACTTAGCAACAACTAAACCATCAGTTGTTATCAACATAATTTTCATACCAAATTCAAACCAGAGTAATGTACTGGCTACTAAAAAGAACATTAACTCTATCCCAGCCAAAACCAGCACACAGACTATTAAAGCTTCCTTTAGTGCAAGACTCTTGAAGCATGAACTCTCAACTGAACTGAATCTTCTAAACTGGTTTTGCATTCAGTGGAATTATGTCTTCAGCTCTTTTGAACATCTCTTATCCTTATTTTCCATTTCAGCTACTCCTTCAATCCCATATCGTGCTCTGCCATGTCATATTAAGCATTAGATCAGAGAGTTGTTTGGAAAATTCTTTGAGATGGAAAGAATATGCAATGTATTTTCATAGTTGTGACTTTTCTTGAAACAATTCAAACTGTCTAATCCGCTATTTGACAGTCAGTGTATGTTATTTAATGGAATTCTTTTTTCCACCTTTTTTTACTGTGATTAAAAAAATAATAAAAGATTAGTAGTATAACTATATAACCTGTCATCAAATCTTTATTGCAATTTACCTCTTAAATCATACACTGTCATAAACATCAGAAGGTTTGACTTTTATAATTAAAAATATAAGGAAAAAAATCCTGAATATTTGGGGAAAAAAATCCTAATAAAATTTTACTCTGTTGTATTAATTTCTGTCAGAAATTAATACAACAGGAGACAGTGTTAAAAGCCTTCCTGAAGTCTAGGTAGAAAATATCCATTGCTTTCTCCTTATCTACCAAGCTAGTAATTTAACCATTAAATTTTTTCATGTTGGTCAAACAAGACTTTCTCTTCATGAGTGCATGTCAACTACTCCTCATCACCTTCCTGTCCTTCATACGCCTGGAAATGGTTTCCAGGATTAACTGCTCCATCAGCTTCCCAGGTATAGCGGTGAGGCTAACAGGGCTATAGATTCCTGGATCCTCTTTCTTTCCCTTCTTGAGGACAGAAGTAACTTTTGGTTTTCTTCAGTCCTCAGGCACATCTCAATTGCTACAGTCAATCTAGAACTATGGAGAGTGGCTTTGCAATAACAGTCCTCTTACCTTGGTGCTTCTGGCTGCATTTCATTGAGACCCATGTACTTATCTGTATGAGTCCACTTGGCTTAGGTATTCCCTGACCTGATTCTCTTCTCCCAAAGCTATGATTTAGTCTTACTAGTAAAGATTGAGGCAAAGAGGGCATTCAGTACTTGACTCTTTTCCTTGTCCTGTGTTGCTAGAGCCCCTGCCCCATTCACCAGAAGGCTCATATTTTCCTAGTCTACTTTTTATTACTTAAGTGCTTCTAGAAGCCCTCATTTTTGCCCATCTTGCTGTCCCACTTGAATGTTTTCATTATCAGCAGCAAACTTATGATTCACCAGAAAAAAACCCAAACTGTATGATTGTAGTAAAGTTTTTGCACTTTCTAATGTTTTTCTCAGGGGTATCTTGAAACTAACAGGAGAAAAATTAACTTAAGGCAGAGTGCAACAGGATTTCATTTCATAGTTCTTCAATTATTTTTCAGCAGAAAGAACAGGTAAGATAGTGCTAAGAGTTCACTAAGTTTGCCATATCCGAATCGATCAGTTTAGTTTTCAGTCAGTAGTGGAAAGCATTTCCACAGTATCTACTTAATCTGTGAATGACCAGAAGTAATTATGTGATATCCTTTTTACTCGTTCTGCTCCAAGCATTTTGTGTCAGTATTTTCAAATTTCCTCACATCAAAACCTTAAGAGATCAGTTTTAAAAAATATAAGCTAGACTTATTTTCTTGTTATATCTCAAAAATTTCTTGCCATTGGGAAAGTCTACCATGATCTCTCAAAGTTGACAGAGAGCAACCTAGTAGAAATTGCTCGGTTCCCTTGGTGCCCTTGATATCCACTCTCATGTACCTGTACTTATTCAGTTTGCTCACATTATCCCTGAATTCATCTTCCTTTGTCATGACTAGTACTGTAATCCTTCAGACTCTGCCACTGGGTAACATAAACCTGGAACACTTGAGAACAAATGTTGCTACTAAAATCAAAAGCCAAGGCAGCACTTTCTTCTGAGTCCATTGTCATTTCTCCCACCTCTTTTTGCATGAGAATGGAATTTACTTTAGCTTTACTTTTCCTTCAACTGTAAGTGTAGATGCCGTATTTTAGATCTCTGCATCTCTTCTTCATTTCCAGGTTCAGCAGAGGTTTGACGTTATTATATTTTTGAATGTCTGGGTAATGTTTCTGTATTCTTCCTGTGCACAGACAATTTTCTGTAAAGGTACTGATGCCTGCATTTGCTGTTCCCTTAATCATTAATTAACATTGGCAGATCTTTTATTCTTTGAATGCCATTTCCTTACTCAGGTTCCAAATAATAATGTAGAGTCTATGGTAATCTGCAAAATGTCTTAAGCAGTATTTTCAGTTTTAAACAACTTTTCAGTTTAGTACTTTGTTGTTTTTATTCAACAGCAACATGGTTTAATGATCCTCCTTGAAAGCTTGGTTGATTGATTTTTACCTTCTAATTCACCTGACAAGCAAATGAAACAAGGAAAAAAAAGGAGGATGTTTAATAATTTTCTTTCACTTACAGGTGCAATTCTACAATCTTACACATATCTGTAGTATTATGCCTTACATCAGATGAATAGACTAATACATGAAGAATCATATATGAAGAATCTCCATTACACAGGAAAATCTTGTCAATTAAAGAGTGGAGAGGTGCTAAAACTTTGGATCAGAAATTGCATCTTGCATTATCTTTCCTTCCCTCATTGCAGTGAAAATAAGAGCAACAGTATTTAGAAAATCTACTTTCCCAGGGTGGAAATCAAAGCATTTTCCATGACAGAGAGAATGCAGTGATATTTTAAAAAGTGAAATTATGGTGGTTTTCTCCTTGGAAATAACTGATGTTGTCTATGCCATGATAATTATCTATTTGAAAGCCAGCAATTTAGAGAATATGCACAAAGGACCTTGCCTTTCTTAGAAATTGTAATTAAATTTTATAGGGAGGCACTTAAGACAATTCTTTCTAAGACAATTTGGGAATATTTAGAGATTCTGGAATATCAAAGTGACAGAGCTGCTTTTTTAAATACTGTTGGAAAAGCTGGATATGCTAGCACAAATTAGCAATTAGAATATACATGGGCATGGCAAAGATAGAACAACAGAAATCTGAGAGGACCTCTAAGCAGCTGCTCTCCAGCTTGTCCTTCAAAGTTCTTTTGGATAGAACTTCACTTTTCAGTACCTCAATTCTCTAGAAAGAGGGAAGATTTTAACATCATTGCAATTGGCTTTTCATATCAGTAACAATGGATTGTGCCTGTGTGCAACTACTTGCTCCTAGGTTTTATCCCATTTTTCTATCTTATCAGCAATCTGAGTCAAAAATATCTGTATTTTCTAGCTGATAGATAGGAATCTACTGAATATATTTGCTATCTTAATTTCTTTCTTTAGTACATATTTGGACAAATGTTGAAAATCATTTAAAAAAAAGACCACAAGATTTTTTCTTTAGCTGCTGCTGCTTTCCTTTTAATTTATAATACATGTGTCTGTGTATGTATGCATGTATGTGTGTTTGTATATGTGAAAAATTTAACATGTATGCCTTTGATTTAATATGAAAAAAATACTCCGTTGGTGAAACTAGTCATATACAGTGTAAATTAAACCTCACAAATGTAAAATTACCCACAAGTAATTATCTAATGCTAAACTTTAGAAAGTTGATCTTGATTCCTTAAATCTCAAAATTCCGTAAGTTTTCAGTGTTCAAGAAAATCAGTCAGAGGTTAAGCAGATTAATTCAACCCCTTCAGGAGGGCCATATCTATGTGTATCAAATGTAACATTTGTAACATAATAAGGCAAATATATAGGAATTATATCTTTAAAAAAATCTTAATTATGCATTATGTAAAATTGAAGAGTAATGAAGTAAAAGACAAATTTCCACTGCCTATTCTAAAGGCTAAAAATTCTACATTTTCCCTAAGAAGTTATTTTTTTATTTCTGCTACACCAAATTTCTAGTTCTTTGAAAAAGTTTAGGGGTTTATGCTTTTTTTTGGGACATAACTAAGAAGTAAATATTATGCAAAATTTTACTTCAGAGAGATTGAAAATAATGTTACTATTTTTTAACATTAACTTTCATTAAAAAAAAAAGAACATATAAAAGATTGTATTACAAAAAGAACTTTGCCTGAAAGTGAAAATTCTATTTAAGTAAGATGAACTGAAACAACATTCCAAATAATCCTCTTCCTAATGTTTTAAGAAAGAATTCTCAAAAATTCTCATGTCTGTCTTTAACAGAGTTTGCTTGTAAAATTCTCTAATGTAGATGACAGTTAACATACAGATTACAGCAACTGGAAACAGTTCTGATCATCTTGCTAACTTTGATGATGACTTTAAATAAAAGCTTCAGGAATGTAAAAAGACACTTAACTCAGTATTTGTACTACCAAGAATCTAGGAGTCCTAACTAAACAAGTACTTTATTAAAAGTAGTAGTTAAATAATAAGAAAATGCATTATTCTTTTGTGTACTTTAGGATTTCCAAGTTGCTTAACGTGTTTTTCTGGGCTTTTAGGACTGAATTTTTGTAATGGTAAATGATATCACCAGTAATAAATCCACGGAGATCTTTATTGTAAAATCCTTATTCTTTCATTTGCTCTATTTCTAGTGCATGCTGGGATGCCCAACTGTGTGAAATCAACTCATAGATCATCTGCTTAGTGCCACATTGTCCCAGAAGAAATTAACCTGAAAGCAGAGAGTCTTGGCAATTTTAATAACTTCTGAACAAAATGTGTTTCTGTGTAAACCAAGAAAAACCATTTTTAAAATCTAACACTTTCTACCAAAAAAATGTAATGTTTCCCCTTTTGGATGACCCAATTTAGAAGAGATAATGTACGAAACAAAACAAAACCCCAAACTATTTAGGGACAAGATTGTAAAATAAATGTCCGGTTTTGGTAATTCCATATAATCACGACTAGTTCTCATACTTCTTTTCATCTAGGAGCCATTTTATTCCCTATAGAGGAATAAGGAAGTTCTTTAGGTAAGAACTTCCATTGAGCTCAAGAAAATTTGATTGGAGAAGGAGCACAGAATTTGAGATCAGATGTTTGGACTCTTGTTTTAAAATATCCCCATGATAGGCACTTTCTGGACTAGCCATAAATATGATGTACACATATAGACTCAGAAAAAGAGATCTCTGTTGATTTCATTTAACCTTCAAACAGTGTCAACAGGAATACGTTGACTTATTAAATGATTAGCCATCCTATTATCCTAACCTTTCAATATCCCTGTTGATAATAAGTTGGAAAAGTGATCATTATTTTGAATCTTCACACTTTTACCACCTCCTGCTAAATTTAGAGTTAAATGTAAAAATGTATCCTTTCACTGTGTTCTTAAGCACAGGGAGTACAAGAGCCAGCAAAGATATTAATACCCTATCTGTGATAAGAAATAAGCATATGTAGATTTATTTCAATGTTGATTAAGAAATCATTCTAGTATTTACTAAGTATCTTAATATAGTCAATTAATAAAAAGCCAAGTGAATAAACAGAGAAGGGCATTTTTCCAATTTCATTGTGATGAATTGGTGCTTAAGAACAACTTTCGTTCTTTAGATATCTGTTCCATCCCCCTGATGCCTAAGGTTCCTTTCACTGGGTACAGTTGAACTTAGGGCTGTAAAATGTGTTTTTATCTAGACTGTGCTGTTAGGCATATAAACTTTGCATATGGATGTTTTAATTGTGTTTGTGTTTGTAGAGTACCATTCTGGTAGTACACAAGGCTAATAAAAAAAAAAAGAATTGGTTTAGAATTTTAAAGCATACTTGCCGAATTCATTCCACTCACAAATACGAACTAATTCAGATGCTGTGCATGCTTTAATCCACACTGTCATTCAGGATTATAGGGGTCAATAGACCAACTATGTCCTGAGGGTGTGAACTGGGACAGATCAATCAATTTACAGAGCTTTGGCAAAGGTTGAACAGCTGGTGCTGAAAATCTTTTTTCGGGAAATGACCAACCCACCAGAGATTACATATTTAAGCCAAGATTGATGGTTAAACCTTGCAAATAAAATCCTCTTCAAATGTTTTCTGACTGATTATAAAGCTAATTTAAAGGCATCACTCCACAGCACTTTCTTAGAACAAGATAGTCATTAAAAAAAGTATTCTCTCTGAGGCCTGTTGCTAGTAGCAAATACATTAGTGTTTTCATTTGCAGATAATTTTTAAAAGGTCTCTGTTGACCAGTCTGTTTTTATTTAAGCATTCACTAAGGTGAACTTAGGTTATCAATAATTACTTTCACATACTTAGTACAACAGAGGGTAAAATTTTTTTGCCCTTTGGGCACTTGGCAGAAGCTCTGTGCTAGCTTCAGCAACTTTCTAAAGGGTTCAAGGGAAAGCTTTGGTGATGTAATAAAGAAAGTTCTTTTAAAGAAGAGAATGTGATTTTCAGTTCAGTTGAACTGGTTAAAAGCTAAAAGGGGATTTGAAAAGAAATAGAAATATCAGGAGAGCAGGCCTGAGACAGTGGAGGTGATAAACAAGCCTGGATGTTGTGGTTTAACCCTAGCTGGCAACTAAGAGCCATACAGCTGCTCATTCACTTCCCCTTCCCCTCTGCACCAGTGGAATGGGGAGGATGAAAGGAGAAATGATGCTTATAATTCTGCATATGTCATCTTTGTCAGTAGATTAATGATTCTGCATTATTTTGATATTTTAGCATGTAGATTCAACATAATTGGCCTATTCCTTAATCACAATAGTTTTAAGGTGCCTAAATAGGTTTCTTTAGTTCATTATCATCAACTCTTGTAGCCTACATCATATATGGTAGCCTTTCTTCATCCGTTCCTTTATTGGTACAAGTGGCTTCTCAGTCTGTTTCAGAACCTGAAGTCTGGAAAGACCTTTTGCTGCCGTTCTTCTTTAAGTTATTTTCCCTAAATGGAATTAATCTAGCTCCCTTATCATTAAACCATTTCTCACTTCCAAATTTCTTTCTGCAATAGTTAGCTACAAAATTATACAACTATAGCTTGAGAGTTACCTGAAGAGGTAACAGGCTTGTATTACTCTTGAGCATTAAAGACACTTTGTTAAGAAACAGTCTCTGTTTCTTTTTCTCAAAAAAAACCAAAACCAAAAACTACTAGGTATCCATTTATAAATTTATTCCTCTGCTGAGGTAAATTTTTCAAGGAATCAGGTCATATCAAAACCAAAAATAGTGCATTTCATCTGAGTTCCCACAACAAAAAATCTACCTTATAAATGAACTATCAAAACTCATGAATGTGAGATTATCCTCAAGCCAATATGCTGCATTCAACACACGAAAGGGACTTACAGAAATGAACTGGGTGAAACAAAAGCTAAGCTTTTGAAAAAAATTGTTATAGGGAAAAGTTTATCCATTTTCTTTCAACCTGGATATGCAATATGTACTTGTTACTTGTTTTCTGTGTGGTTTCAGGAAGAAAAGCAATTGAAATGTATCATATCTGTAATTATTGTTCTTTTCCATGCATAATTTTCGCTTCTTTCCTACCCTATGCAGGAAAAGTGCTCAAACATGGAGGACTTCAGAGTTCTATTGCTCAGAATTCCCCTAAGACCAATTTGTGCAAGTGTTAGACAGGGATGAAGGGTATTGCATGGATAAGACTATGTTTACACATATATTTAAGGCAGTTCTTCAATTTGGTAGATAAACTGCAATGCCAGACACAGTGTTTAAATATAATTCTTTGTATTGCCCACACACACATCGTCTATGAAGTATTATGAGAAATCATAATGGCTACTGTGTTTTGAAAAACAAGACTAATTTCTGCTCAGAAAGACTAATTTCTGTGGCTTCAGAGCAACAGAATCTCAATTTCATGAATCAAATCAGACTCTACTGCAAAAATACCAACAAAGAGATATGTTTACAAGTTTGACTTTGAGCCTAAACATATAATCATTAGAATGAAAGATGAAAAATCTAGCTTTCTGCCCATCTCTTCAACAAAATTAACATCTCATTGCAACACAAAATTTTCACAATCGAAAAATACCTCTAGAGAAATGACCAGACTTCCAAGAGATAAAACAAGGCTCTGACATTTTATACTGAAGTTTAATACGTACTTCTACCTATAAATACAGAAGAAACTTCAGTAGGATTACAGTGTTTAGAAAGCAAGCCTATAATGTTGTAGAATTAACATTTCTGATGTCTTTTAAAATAAATAATACGTTATGCTTAAAATGACAAAAGTAGAGCTGGTGATTAATGATTAGATTTCAAGTATCCTCAAACCTGCAACTTTTTCTGACCTCATGCCTTTCTTAAAAGTAGCATAAAATCCACGGTTGCTTACTAGTGCTACAAAGATAAACCTAGAGAGAAAAAAAATCAACCCTGAATTATTTCCCTTATTTTCTTAAATATTATAAAATTATATTATGATATCTGAATGAAACACTAGTTTAACTGAGGGCATACATAAATGAAAAAGAAAATAAAACTTTTTCTTTGGAAAAGAAATAATATAGTAGTCTAACTTTCACCAGTGCAATTGTTAATTTTTTAGAAGGCTACTTCATAAGTCTGTTTTGGAGAAAGAAACTCCTTTTTTTTGTAGGCTATGCAATGAAAACAGGTTTCATTGTTCTTTACCACAAACATGGCTTAGAATAGACTTATTTTAAACATGCATGCATACAAGTTATGTGGGCACACACACACATACATACACACACACACATTGCATGGGCCATAGAATTTGAATTATTATTTCCAGAGGAGATGCAGAAGAATAATTTGTTATACCCAAAAAGGATGTACCCTTTAACTTCAACAAGTCTACTCCATCTGGCAGACCACCATTTCTGTTTGTGAGTGCCACAGATGAATAGAGCCATGTCCTTTACTGACAATGGCAATACCTGGCAGTAACCTTAATTCACTTGATCATTTTAGTTGTTCCTACATTCCTCTCTAAACACCATCTTTAGTAATATTCTGTGGTTCAACATTGCATGGCTTGTCAAAACCTAGCTTTGGGACTCTAAATAAAATGCAGAGATAGGCTTAGAATGACATTTTATGTAGTTAGAATAGAAGGGATATATTTGCATTCTCTGTATCCCTTTCATGTCATATACAGTCTTACTAAACATTCTTCATGCAAGCTGTTAATAAATTTTCAATTTTACCCAGCAACCTTTGTTTGACCTATCTGTATTGTTAAATTATTTTTCTGTCCTCTTGTTGTTAATAAAGTCATAACAATAATAACATCAAAAATAATATTCAGAGGTGTATATAGAATTTTTATCTGTAGATCTCTCTGTACTTTGTACGTGTGATAAGAAGCTAATAATTGTGTTGTACCTCAATATCTCCTTTGTAAAGTGGAAAGTATTTAATGTTCATCCCTCACATTCTCTCTCCAGCTTATTATTTCTGCTCTGTGGGGTTTTATATTATGTTAAATTGTGTTGATGTAATGAGACATACTCATACTGTGCTCATGATTATATCAGTAGGGTACAGTATCCCTCCTTGTAGCAAAAGTCAAATCATGTCATTACTGAAGTGCCTTATTTGGTTTTCTATGCTTTGTTATTCTAAACATGATTCACATACAACAGTTAAATATCTTTCATATATTAGGACTAGAAGTATAGCTTGAGCGTTAAAATATAGTAATTAATTCAAGTTACCTGGAAATTGCTTTTATTATTCATATCAAATCCTATTTCTACAAATTCTAGTTGTTCTCTCTCTAAATCCACTCTGTGGAGCTCACAATCCAAGGTTTAATACAGGATTTATCCTTTTTTTTTTTTTTAAGTAGAAGCTTATGTTTAAAAAAGAAATGGTAGTAGATGAATCACCTTTAACTGTTATAGTGTGAAAGAGATTTAAATAAAATGTACATATTCACTCTCTGATATACATTTTATTATGTGGATTTGGTTTTTGTTTGTAATATACTTTGCAAAATTGCTCTAATTAGGACTTTTGGATTCTCAGGCTTAACACTCAATAATATATACATATTTATAGATATGTAAATGGTGATCTTTATATATTTGTATGTACGTGTATACCTTATTTATGTATACATGTACATGCTTGTGTATATGTAACTTCATTTGTCATTATTTGATGATGAGCTATCTAATACCTTATACTTACAACCAGAAAAAAATAAAACTCTTTTACCCTTCAGCCTTAATCCAGGTCTTTGGTATATGCTACTCCTAACTGCTGATTGTTATATATTTTGATGTGTATGAAGAATTATTGCTACCTGAATCTTTTTCAGATTCCTTATAAGTTTCCCTGAAAAACACTGTACACAGGCCAAAACCACTGAGTTGGTAAGAAATCCTAAATTATTTAGAAATAGTGGATATACAAGGAAAAAACACTACCATCAGACAACAAATGGATGACAGTAGTGACAAAGCACTATATGTTTCCTTGCTTTATAGACTGTGGAAAACAGTTAACTGTACTGAACATAAAATATATTGGATATATAAATAATTATGTGTATGAAAAACAATGCCATATATACTTGTCCTAGTTGCAGAGAGGGAGGTGGAGCCTAGAGCTGCGTGGGCATGACTGGGTTGCTATTCTATATCACCCATATCATCACTTGTGGACGTGGTTTGGGGGTAGAAAAAGGAAATTCACCATTTTGTTCCATTTCTTCCTCTGGGAAGTTGCCAGTAACCAGCACTATGGACTCTGTCCCTCTTCCACCACTGCCTGGCCCTTCCTATACCTCAGGGAAACACAACCAAGTCATGGGCACTGAGCTGAAGTGGCAAACACAGCTGAGGCGGGTGGCCAGCACAGTTTGGATTCGAACCTTAGCAAAGTCCGATGGAGAGATCCAGGAGCAGGCAACAAGGCATAAAACAGATTATTCGACTTTCTGGGAGTTTGTCCATCACTGGTTTTTGTTGTTTCAGACTCAAAGATGGGGAATACTGACTCTAGAGAGTGTCCGCCATCTTGTCTTTTTCTTGGGAGCCCACATCGAACTGTAAATCACCCTCTTTTTTGTATACTTTTATTGTCAATATTGTTGCTGTTACTGTGCATTTCTTATTCCATTGCTATTTGTTTTCAGTAAATTCCTATCTCAACCCATGGTCTCTGCCTTTATCCCTCTCTCACTGGAAGGGGGCAGGAGGGAAGGGGAGTGGCTTATTTGGAGTTTAATTTCCAGTTGGTTTTAAACCACCCCAATACTAATACTGATTGCAAATGTAGTGTGAATAGTGATTTCTTTCTCCTTGTAATTCAGTTAATGTCATGTGTACAAAGACAAGAAAACAGCAGACCTTTGTCTCTGGCAGTCTCTGGCAAGATGAAAACTTGGTTTATGACTCCATTCCCCTTGATATGTGCTTTCCAAGCAGGTGGTACTGCGCTTCCAAACTTTTTGTGTAAGTGCATAGAGTTAAACATTCAATGGGAAAGAGCCTGGTTTTCCAGAAAAGTGAAGTGTGAATTGCAAAGTTTACCTCAACATTTCATATATAGGCACAAACAATACATAGTCCAATGAAAGTCTGCTCATGATACCAAAGAATACAGACAAGTATAAGATATAATATGTCATATGCTGAATGCTGAAAACATTAAAATCCTGAGTGAGGGGTAGAGATGTCTAAACAATGAGAGAAAAAGAATTCCTTTTTTCCCTTTTTTTTTCTTTTTTAACCAGATAAAACTGATGCTGTAAGATTTTTGTCCAAGGTCACACAGATCTCTGGCAAAGTTAAGAAATGACCCTTTTGTGACCTTCTCTGGTGTTCAAATAGTAAGATCATCCATCCTCCCAAATTATACTTTCAGATAAATCCCACATTTAAGCAAGACCAAGTCTCTGTAAGAAAAACCTAAAACTATAATCATGACAGTCTAAAATGCAACATGGTCCTTTTATAAAACCCTTTAATATTAGCAAATTCCACATAATGAACTGAAGATAATTTATACATTAAAAGTATCAAAAAACTCTGAGTTTTTTTGAATGCTTTTATTTTTGGTTTGTAAATTATTTAATAAGTCACTATGATCTATTTCACATAAATATTCTTTCAAAAAACATTTTGAAAACACAGCAAAATCAACAATGTAGCAAGCCTTTTTTCATAGAATGTGAGGTGCGGTTTGGACTTACTGGTATTTTGTGGACAGTACAGTTGCTAGTCCTATGCTTTCCCAAGAATCCCACTATTTATGGGTTTCTGAGCAGCTTAATCATGAATAGCTGTCAATTAATTGCACGCTTACCTGCCCATGCATACAAAGTAGCTACATATTGAATTTTGACTTTTTGTCCTCTTTTACCTGTTTTCAGAACAATATATATTATTACTGTCACAAGAATTAAAAAAAATCTAAACTATCATTTACTTTTAAAATATTTTTTAATGCAAGTATCCTCTTTTGCTATTCTACACTTTCATTTACTGATTTTCTGTGACTAAATCTAGGTTTAACGTGAGTTTATTTGCATGCTACTTTCATCATCTGCTTCAATAATTCACTGCATATATTTATTGCTCTCTGCATGAAGTACAAAGTAATTTAATCTTGGTTTCTGATTTTTAATGTTAGATCTCCTGGTTTTAGTATCTCTTACCTCATTTCTGTTTAATAAATACTATAGTTTGATGAATGATCAATTCAGAAATATACTCCTTTACACTTCTGCCCTTCCATTACTCTCTGTAGAACTCCACTGATATGGTACGGAAGCAGAGATGAGAATCAAGCCCTGGATTTTTAAAGGAACTTTATTGAGCGAACCTGATTCCAGATATTTTGACAATGTCGTCAGTTTTTTTATTTATATTCTCCAGTACTTTGGCTCACTTATTTAAATAATCTTTCTGCACATCAATCAGAACTGCATTTTTTTCATAGAAAATGAAACTGGCCTTACCTAATTTCCTAAAAACTTTTCAAATCTGGAATCTTTTTAATGTTTAATATAACCACAAGTTCTCAGTTCACAAATTCCACCTTCAGTGGTTTCCTAGGATACAAACACAGGCACAAACAGAAAGCAGCACAGAAAAACAAGGTAGAAAGCCTGCAGCACTTCCACTTTTTTGAATCCTTTAAAATGCTTTTCATTCTCACAAACATATTAATGCTAAGAGCATGATAAACCTCCAACAAAACAGCTAGTGATGGTCTTAAGCTATAACTCATCTCCGTGTAATTTGTAAAGGTAGAAAAAGTTCTCCTGAGAATTCTGAAAAGAACAATTGAAACAAAAAATAAGAGCTTTTGCACACAGTGCATCATGACTTTGGAAAAATTAAGCAGGAACAACTAATTTCTGGGCACTGCTTTAATAACAACTGAAATAAAAGGGGAGCTATTAGCTGACTCTAGGCCCTAAAGTTGTAGCCAACATGTAAAAGACAATTACAGCATGTGATATGGATGCTTGGTGGGGGACTTTTTCAAATAAACTGCATTTTTAGTCCAAAGCAAAGTTAGCATTATCCTCTAACCATTCAAATGTCCCAGTGCACACATGAATATATGCCCACATGCACACAAATTTAGGCAGTAGTTACATTATTTTAAAAAAGAAGTGGAATTCCAAAAAAAATATTAAGAAGTCAGGGTCAATAACACAGTTATAAAGTTGTAATGCAATGATAGATCAAGAAAAGAGAACAAGGGCATTAGATATGCAAACCTAGTGATACTGATGCTGAAACGTTTTATTAAATTTTATTATTTTTTTTAAGAGGAGATAGACACTTAGAAAGAAAATCTAGAAAAAAACCTTCAAAACAACAACAAAAAATAATATAAGAGCTAGAAAAAACATTTTCACAGCCAGAAATTAAATGCATTAAGTCTTTGTAGTAGTTGTAAGGAAACCAAGTGAAGACCAAAAGATGAGGCAACTCAGTTACAGTATAAAAACCATCATATGTCGAGGTATTGTACACTTTAACAGGAAGGTTTAGCAATAACCAAAACCAGAAGACTGAAATTTGGAAATTTAAAGTAAGAAATAAAGCAAAAACATGTTATAAAACAAAAGCATGTTTAATGATTAAGACATGATCATAAGGAAAGTGACAGCTTTTAGTTTCACTATTCCTGACATCACTATTTGTGTGATTTCATTCAGGTCCATAGTTATCGTTATGTTTGACTGTGACATAAGTGAAAATTGAGGAATAGTGACATTTAAAATCATCAAGCAAGTTTTTTGTTCTTCCAGGACTGAATGCTACAAATATTTGACTAAATGGAGACCTGGCTCTACCCACACCCACGCTGCATTAATAATTTTGATGACAGTTCAATTTAACAAACTTGAATTATACTTGTCATTTACAATTTCTCTCAGTGTTTCAGTTTTATTTCAAAGCTAGTTACTTGTTATCAGGTTACTGGAGCTTTCATAATGCAGGAAATAGCTTTGATAAATTATAAGGATGCCTTTAAAAAAATGGGATCTGTGTGTGACATGCTGGCATACGGAAGTTAATGGATATTATAATGTTGATTTATTTAGACCAGCATTTCACCCATCTTTTGGTTAAGTAGACAGAACTAAAGAGAGAAAAGTGTGCATGAAAGAAGGAATCAAAATTTCCTTAGGAAAGGCTTGTATTTAAATGACAACAACATACAAAACAACAGAAATTATCACAATGCATTTTTTTCATGCAAGATCATCATAAAATGATAGAATAGTTCAGGTCAGAAGGCATCTTTAAAGATCACCTCTGTCACAAGCAAGGACATCTACTAGATCAAGTTGCTCAAAGACCCATCTAACCTGACCTTGAAGATTTCCAGGGATGAGTCCCATCAATTGCTTCTCTGGGCAGCCTGTTCCAGTGTCTCACTACCCACATCTTAAAAATATTCTTCTTTTATATCTTTTAGTTTAAAACTATTCTCCTTTTCCTATCACTACAGACCCTGGTAAAAATTCTCTCTCCATCTTTCTCGTAAGCCCCCTTTAAGTAATTAAGGGCTGCAATAAGGTATCCCCCAGCATCCCTTTCCTCTAGAGAACTGCAACATCCATCAACTGCATTACTCATCGTGGTGTTAATAAGGAATGAGGATTCTAAACACTCCTTGGTATGAATAAGAGTTGACAAAATGGGAAAAAACGTGGGAAAAAAATTATTTCACAGTTTCTATTGAACAATCAACAGGAAACAACAACTTTTTTTAAACAAAACAAGACTGAAAATCTACTAAATGCCAATCAAAAGTGGAGTGCCTTGTACCACAGTGTAAATCTGTCAGCTGTTTTGAAACACAAAAACGTATCTTTGAAATTATAGTGACAATATAAGTGTTCATGTAAGTCAAGTGTCCAGGCCATTTAACTTGATTCTTACTCATATGGGTCCAGTTGGCTGTAAATTTTTGTTGAAACTCCAGAGGTTACCAAAAAACATAGATTTTATACCCTTAAAAACAGATCAAATAGTAACCGATTCACAATGATAGCACAATAATGATCAGAAAGGAATCTCTAATCTTGACTATCTTCATGATAACACAATGTTTTTCAAGAGAGACCCAGTTGATAGTTCTTTCCAGTGTCTCTCATCTTCCCAAGTCTCCTTAGAATACAGATTCCCAAGAATGTTGTATGTAGGACATCAGATTTTACCCAAGTAACCTAACTGAAAACACCCTATGTGTTTGAGATCTGTGTGATTGCAAAAAATAAATGTGCATGTGTGTATTAATGTTACTCACTACACTTCAGTATTTAGAATGTGAGAGAGGTGTCTGTTACACAGATGTTTCTAGATATTTTCCAATATTGAACCCAGTTAAATTTGCTATCTCTGATACATAGTTACAATTTAGAATATACAAAAGGGATGCAGTTGTTGAATTCAGTACTATCTAATTATATTTTTTATTCTTGGAATTATGACATATCACTAGATATTTACCTGCAGCAAAAGAGAAAAGGATTAAATTTGTGTTATTTTACGCTTTTCCTAAATGTTGGAAGCAAAATTATGATGTCTGTATGTGAAAATATATTGCTGAGATGCACGTTTGCTGTAAGTAGCAGCTCTAGGTAGAGAAAAAAACCATATAATATTGTTGGTAGTTTTGAACATGTGAGCCTTTCTTCTTTCTCATGAGAATTATATGGAGTAGATATGATGAATTAAGAAATGACAAAAACCTTCATAGTAAATATTTCCTTTTGAATTGCATAGCATATAAGATAATCAGCATATATACGTATATATTTAAATTGACTGGCTCCATTACTTAAACTGCTGTTTAAGTTCAGTGAACTTCTTTTCCAGCAACAGAAGTGAAGAGATTTAGATTGTATTTTCTTTAAGTTGGTTGGTTTTTTGTTATATTTTTTCCCCCAGGATTTATATGCTCTGAATTTGACAGATATTTACAATTATTTACGAGTTGAATGAAAAAAAATGGATTACTCTGTGTTGGGAAATTACCATGCCCACGCAGTTTTAGTAGTAAAAATAAGGAAAGAATATTGTAGCTGGTCAGTCTTACTTCTATTGTTTCATCTTTTCTGGCGCAGCATTATGCAAACAGAATCAAAAGGAAACAACATATTCCGCACACATGAAATTTTCAGTATCTTTCCCTATAATCTCTAGGGAAATCAGAGTCAGCAACACCTTAGCTCGGAAGGGATATGGACAAGCACATCACATGTGAGGGGAGTTAAAGTTATTCCTGGAAAGGATGAATAAATAATGTTGGGTAGTTCATATTAAAATCTCAAGGTTTAAAATACTTTTTAATGTATCTTACCTTGATTACACTGTGTAAGCCACGCATATACCACAACCACAGTGGGATATGTCAGAAACTTTCTTGTCAGCTGTTGATGTGTACATAAGGAACATGAAAAACTTTTTTTTCCCTTGTCTCAATAAATAAAAGTCATTACTGAGGTATTCCTAGTTACTGCTAAGTGTGATAACATGTTTAAAGTTAATCCTATACTTTATCATTTTGCTTGGATGAATTTGTAAACAGGAAAAATTTTGTAAGCAGATTGTTTTCCATGAGAACTTGTGTCATTTGGCACAATTTTCCCATTTGGGAGTGAATGATGAAGAGGACTACAGAAAAAGGACACAGAGCCTTGAGGGCTAAAGCATCTGAAATCTGCCTTCTGCCACAGAATTTTTACATGTTGCCAAGGAATGTTTTTACCAAACATTTTATAGTGGGTCACTAGCTGCATATTTTTCTGTCTTTTGGGCACACGATTAAAAACCTTGTAACGAGCAAAAGAAAGTACATTGAATGTTAGAACTGATTAGAAACTGATTAGAAAAGTAAAAGAGGCAAATCAGAGGCTAAAAACTACGTTGTATTTGCTAAACCAGTCTAATGTGGATATTCATTTAGAATGCTATTTGCTCCGTTCATCTCATTCCACTACAAAAGATGTAACAGGTCTGAAAGAGCTTCAAATAAAGATTATGACCAAAGTTATGGAAAAGCTTTTAAGCAGAAACACTTTAAACGTTAGAGAAAAGACACCTTAGAAGGAATATTGTGCTGTCTGTGAAATCATGGCAAGCATAAATAACAAATAATTTTTCATTGTTTTAGAAATAGAGAAGTAACAAAACTATGAAATCATGATGTGAAACTGTACAATGAAACTACTTTGTACAAAATACAGTGACTACAAAAAATTAAATTGGATTAAGAATGGCTATATATCCAGAAAATTTCTTTGAAGGAAGCTAATTAAAAAGGATATCTCATCCAATTCAAAGATTCCTGACCCCAAATTCAGGCAGCTAGATGATGACACTTCGGTTGTATTTGCACACTTCTTGCACAGTAACATAGACACTCAGTGTTGTTCAGTGACAGTCAGGATACTGTGCTAGAGAAACTTTAACTTTTAGCAAAGGCTGTTAGGACCAATTTTTTAAAAATATCTGCACAAATTCTGAGTTCTTACAGTAGTAACTGAATCTTTGGGAGCTGGCTTTCAGTTTTCAGACTGAACATTGAATACTTAAAAAGTGTCCAGTTCTATTAATCTTAGGCTGGATCTGCAAAATCAAATGAAATTGGTTGCCTTGAGATCCCTAGATTGTGCTAGGTATCACCATTCAGGAGATCATGGTGTTAAGGGAGGAAAAGCCCGACTTATTAATGGAATGAGTATCCTTGTAAAAAAAAAACCCACACCCACCAGGCTTGATTTTTCAAAGACATTAAACTCAAGGCTGGAGAAGGTATCAGAATCCTGAGGGCATCACCAGCCCCAACCAGAAGCCTTCCCCCACTTCCCCCACAGATCAGAACTCCATTTCATTCCAGCTTGGGGCTGCTAGTCCCTGCCCCAGGGGTGATGTAGGAATGCAAACACCCAGCACTATCTCTGATTTTGTCTCCTGCATTGATGTTGCAGCTATCTGCAATCCTGTGCTCTGTCCTGGATGCACTTCTTTCTTCCAATATTTGATTTACACTTATGAAATCTGTCTACTTTCAATCTCTACATTTACTTACAATGACTAATTAAATACAGATCTTCCTCCAGTTTTTAAAAACTGAAACCTAGATCTCTGTCTTTCAATGATTATGCTTTCAATACAGGCTGAAAATAATAAGTGAGAAGTCAGAAAAAACAAACATTTTGAAGATGAGAGGCCAGTTATGCACTTATAAATGTTGTCTCAAACACCTTTCTGACAGTTGCTTATGTGAGATATGGTCTGAGCTGAAACAGTTGACAATCTTTCAACAACAGCCCACTGATTATTGAGAATATAAAATGTGACTCAGTACTTTTTAGTTGTTTTTGATCATTTCATTTCATGTCTAGGTAAAAGTCAGAGCAAAAAATGATTAAAACGTTTTTATTCTATTTATGCTTGGCGAGCTAGCCTATATAAAACACATACCATGTCTCTGCATTCCAGATGGCTTTATAACTGTCCATACAGAAAGAGAAGTATGCATGAACCTATGCCTGTAGCTTTGGAAACTATGTCATTGGAAAATTTAATTTAGTTCATTTGTTCTTTTACAAAAAACTTCCAGTTTATAACAGTTATCCTAACTTTGTCTTAATTATAAAGAAAAACTTGTCTGATTCTTGTGATCAAAAAAGANAAAAAGAGCACCATGCACATTTCAATAATATTAGTAAATATGGTCATGGGATTCAAGTCTGCAAGAGAATAATGATGTTCAAAAAGAAATCATTGTATAGTAATATTTAAAAAACACCACAAGAGATATTTAAAGATTACATTATACCAAAAGAAGACCTCCTCATCTTACTTACCATTATCCACTATCCTATTCCAAATTCCTTTTCCCCCAGCTTAAAGAGCCCTGTATAGATAAACCAAAAAAAACTAGCCAAGGCTTCCTCAAAAGATTTTGCTAAGGTACCTGTAATTTACTTATAATTATGCACAATTTATTGTGTCAGATCAATGCTTAAAGGTGAAATAAACTTTTACTAAAATTCCTAGTCTCCTTGGTAGATAACAGCTCTCCAGAATGACTCCCTGGATATCACTTTGTGATTTGAGAAGTTGCCCATAACTACAGTAGCAATTTTTGTTCTCATCAGTCTTCAAGGACAGCCTGTATACATGCACAGCCATATACTAACACTTGTATATGGGGTACAATTTTGATCAAGTTTTTTAAGAACAACTTCCATATGTTTTCTCTTTTGCTGTTTAAAAAAATATATTCCTATGCTCTTTAAAAAACTTCTTACTATCAGTTTAATACACTTCTTCCCCTCTCCCCTCTTTCTTTTAATGTAACAACATAGAAATTATGCCACCCCCAGTTCTAACTGTACAGCTTTGGAAACTATATTGGTAATGGACTTCCTGTACTGGTTCTGAACTTGAATGTTAATGAACAGTTTGTTAATGAACTTTATATTTGACTTTTAATGAACTTTATATTTGAATAGTAAATATTGACTATGTTTTGAAAATTATTTTTTGCAATTAAAAAATTTACAGTAAATAGTGTACTTTTAATTACGAAAAAAATCAAACCAACCCAAACAATCGAACCAAACGAAACCTCACAAAAATGCAAACTAACAAAAAAACCCCCCAACACTAGAATTTTAGGTATAAATTCTTCCTTCCCTTCTCCATTTACTTAAAGTTCAACATTGAGAATTTTTTTCATCTCATGTGTCTTAAGACATAAGTTCAGTGTTTTCTGAAAATTATAAAAATAAGCAGGTCCATGTCTTTCAAAGTACTTGCACAATGTTTAATTGCAAAATTCCTCTGAATGCAGGAAATTATTTGTTCTTTACCTTTCCATACATAGGACCTACTGAAATAAATCTGTCTCCTTTATTGCTGAATGAAAAAAAGTTTTGTCATTTTGTTTCCCCGTTGAAGCCTTAAATTTTTACTTTGTGTAACTTTCACACTTGCTTAATACCTGATTTAAGGCCTACTGAATTTATATATTCTGACAGACTCAAGAATCTGATAAAAACCACTGTCCCTGTTGTGCCATAAAGACCCCACAGGTCCATCCTGAAGAATTCACAGTGTAATTTAAAGATGGTGCATGAGATGAAACAGAAGCTTTAAAGGAGAGTACATGGGAGGAATGACAAAATAAATTATAATCAGTATGAATAATTTAATCCATCACTGTGGATTTGTACAATTAATTCTTCCTTTCTGTAGCTGGTCTTCAGCTTAATTTTCAATCACCAGCTGATTCCTTTTCTTTATAACAGAATATCAGAATCACAGATTTTGAACAGGAGACGGAAATATTACAAAGTGCCAGTTCTAAAGGCAGAAACCAAAAAAGAGGGAATAAAAATAATGGCTGTAGTCATTATTAGTCAGTGCCTGACATAGTATTTCAAAATCAACCTGAACAATTGAAATGCAAGGTTTGTAGGTTGACATACCACTGTTTATTTTAACATGTAACTAAATATTGAGCAAATTTGGCTTGTGAGAAAAAAGGCAGTCACAACATTTTCAGCAGGTCCAAAGCAGGTCGCTTTAAAGTGAACATTGTTCATTTGTACCAAACAGCCCTGTAACTATTTAGTAGTTGTTAGAAGGTAAGTTCAGGTAATGATAGAAATTACAAGTGACACAAATATTTTGAAGTTACTGGGCTTGAGATCGGCTGTCTTACAGAGTTTCAGATGCAATGGTATGTTATTTTTCAAGACAGAAAAAGAGTATGTAATATACTCTACATAATATTTATCATTTTAAAATATCTTTCTTGTTTTAGGATTCTCTATTGCAATTCAGAGGTATCACTTTGCTTTTTTGTCAGGACTGGAATTGGACAATATTTCTTATTTTGCATCCAAGGTAATCTGTTCTTGTTCATATAACTGTAAATTAACACAGTTGTTGCAATCAGATACTGACTGATCTGGTAGTTTAAAGATAGGATTGTGATGTTAAGATTGCAGCCATTTGAGATGGTTACTGCTCCTGGTGAAAATGAGCTGTTCTTAAATGTGACTGTGTTTTTTCTTTTCTTTTTTTTTTTTTGGGGGTGGTTTTTTTTTTTTGTTGTTTTTTGGGGTGTGGTTTTTTTTTTTTTTTCTCTGTTGTTTTTTGGTGTGTGGTTTTTTTTTATTGTTGCTTTTTGGAAATTTTTTTATGCTTGTGTGTGTGTGTTATAAACCATCTTTCATAGTCTGCCATCTTAACTGCTCTAGGCTGAAGTGTGGTGCTTAATTAGAAAGTGTCATAAATTCATATGCCATTTGTAACTTCAATGGCAAATCATCAGTGAGATTTGTTCTACCAGCACTAGGGCCATGGAACATTGAAAGCAAAATTTCACAAGTTAATGGCCTGCCCTTTTCTGACAGCACACCAAGCTTTCACACTATTAACTAACACTTTGCTTCACTCAACCACTGAACTGTTGACAAAAGCACTTTAGCAAGCCTGAACAGCAGAAAAAAAATCAAGTAAATCAAAAGCCAGTTTGGAAGGAAGTAGAAAAACAGGAGAAAAAAATTCAAATCAAAGGAAAACTTTTAAAAAGCAAAACAAAACAACTTGGTATACTTTCATAAACTTCATTATCAATGCTCAATACAATGAATAATACCTGTTATAATTTTTCAATTTTTGAAAATTTTTCCTTCTCAATACTGAGGAAACAATCATCGAATAGTCCTGAATTATTTCAGTTTGGTTTAAGAGTTTGATCCTACATAGCTGAGGTAGTGTTTATTTTATTCAACTGGTTTGGAAACATAAAGAAGCTCCAAAATTTTCCTTGTGCAAATAACTAAATTTCATAAGAAATATTCAAAATGGAAATACTGATTCCTATAAGGATTGCAAGAGAGATTTTTTTAAGAGCATGAAAGAGATAGTACCATTTTTATTAATAAATAAAATGTTTAGATGCAGTCATAAAAATATGGTTTGTGCAAGCACAGTAGGTTGCTAACACATAAAATAGAGGTCTTTAGTTTATAAAAATCTATTTAGAATTGCATACAGGTGCATCTTTATCTGTTAAATGTATGCACATTCATATCTGTTTTCTGACCTAAATTTACTTATGTACAACGGCAGATGATTGAAAAAACCATGTATGTTATTTTATACAAAATATTCTTGTGAGTATAACCTAATTCTTGTCCAGTAGCAGAGGCAACACTGTAAAAATTTGGTGAAGAGGAGGATTGTATGATTACAGCTTCAAACTGAATTGTGTATAAAAAGTAGCACATAGAGGTCTGCAAAAAAACCCCAAATTTTCTGATGCGCTACATGGAGTCTTGTGAATATAATGCTAGGAAATTCACCTACCTTTTAGTTAAGTGATCTACTTAGGTTTTTGGCAGATGCCTGCCTCCATTCTTGTAGTCAAAATGATTTAACATTTGTTTGTAATAATGGTTCATAATGTTTTCTTTGCCATTGCATCAACCCGAATTTCTTGCTGTCTGAAAGCATGTTGAATTATTGCACCTGGTTTCAGTGAGATGCCTGTGTTACACATGCCAGAGAGGAGCAACTTAGCTTCCTAACAAAATAATTTCTGTTTCTGCCTTCTTCTGTAACCATTGTAATTTTCTCTGAATCAACACCAAGAATTTGCTGCAAAGTACTACATTAATGGGTTTGCTGCAGCCTGTTCATTGGTTGGTTCAGATAATTAAAAAGCATTTGAGGGTAGGGATAACATTAGCAGCTTTTTCCTTTGTATTGTTTCAAAATTTCAGTTTTGCTAAATTTTGACATCTATATAAATATCTTAGACTCCCTGTATAAAGTAACAAAATGACACAACATAATTTGCTAATTAATTAAACATATAAATGATATAATGAATATGACATAGGACTAACCATGTAATTGCCTAAGAAAGCCAAGGGGTCACAGCTGTCTTTCACAACTGCAAAGCTAAGCCACTATAATGAATAAAACTTCAGCCATTGCTAATCCTAAACACATTGTATGCAGTTTAAGTACCTAGTACACATTTTTAAAGTCAAGTCACAGCAAGACAGATGCCAGAGAAATAGGAAAATTAAATGGGACGTAGGTGGGTAATAAGAGAGAGAAGTGACAGAACAGCCCAAGGATAAAAAAATATAAAAGGCAGTTTAGCTGTCACTCAATATTCCCTGTGAGATATTAAGAAAGTTGGAGTTGATTGCTTTCTGGTAGTTTGCTCATTGTCCCATTTGCCTCAATTAAGTATTTCTGGAAAGAATGTACACCATAAAAGTTGGTATTTAGTGATATGAAAAATTATATTTACAAACCTCTTTGGTTGTTCATTAATGGATATAAAATATTTCTGCTTTGCTATCCTCTGTCCACTTTTTAAATTTATATATAAATATATATTTTAATATATATATTTATAAAAGTTTTGTTGTAAAATCACAAGAAAAAGAAATTAGAAGATGATTGATGACAGTAAGGATTTTAAAACACTTATATTTTGCTCTTGAGAAAGGAGGTCTTGTGATAAACTTGGAGACTATTTTATTGTCTCAAAATCAGATAATAAAGAAAATAAAAACTGAAATAAAGATAGTAAAGTTCAAAGACATTCAACACGAGCACATAGGTAAATTTGGTGAGAAAGTAAAAGTATTTCTGTAGTCAGTTTGGTATTGAATGGGGAAACACCTCAAAATGAATCTCAGCTCAGTTTAAAAACAGTAAGACTTTGAAAAGGTTATTCTGCATATATAAATAAAAGTGCTAATTCTCTAAATAATGTTGTCTATAGAGAGACTAAAAATATTCAGAACTCTAAAAGAAGAACTCTATGATACAGGACTGGAAAATTTCCTTGTTAGATACCCCTGCATTATTTGAAGGCAATGTTCTAAATTTGTATTCTTTCATATTCAGTGCATCACGTTCAAGTCAGGAAAGACTTGAACAAGTCAAGTCAAGTTGAGAAAACTACCTTTGTAACCCACTATGAGTTAGAACTATTGTAAGACAGTAAAATTGCAGCCTCTTGGTTCACAAAAATATTGCATTTTCTTGAAAATTCAACTGTACTTGTATAACAACGTAGAGATGAGTGAAGTTGTGTCATTTTCTACTTGCATATGAGTGATTTTAAGCTACTTTTTAAAGCAAGTTTGAATATTTTTGATTAATTATTGGTTTCTCTTAACAATAATTGTAGTGTTTGATGTAATTTCATATATTGTTGCATTTTTCCCCATTTGAAGCAGTGAGGATATCTTCTTTTCTTCTCCTACAAAGTGATCTTCCTGCTCTCACGATTCAAAGGTCTTGTTTACTTTTGTCAGAACTTCTAACTGTTTCATTGCACTCTCTGATTCTCTGTAAAGAGGTTGACCCAAGAACTGTTGGTTCCATTACAGAAAAAAAGGAATTATAACCGTGCCATTTGTATATGAAATCTTTTGACTTCCTTGTATAAAATCATACAATAAAGAAATGAACTTTTGTGGCCCATTATTTAATTGCAAGAGGAAGAGACACTTACTAAACCTTTTTTTTTTTTTTTTGGTTCGTTTGGTTTTTTTGTTAGACACTTTACTTCGGGATCTACTGATTCAAAATCAAAGTTTAATAAATTCATTACATCTCTGGAAAACCTTATTTCTCCATAGTTCAAGTAATCAGTAGGTCATAAGGTCAAGCAGTATGAAAGCTATATTCAGTGTTTTAGAACAAATCAATTATGCAAGAAATGATTCCTGAGTTTTGGGAACAAGCTGTGAAACATTTCTACACCACCAAAAATAACACATTTCTATAATTATGCTGGTTAATGATGTTTGCATTTGCATAATCACCACAATGCTTCCTTTAATTTTTGCATGTTTCATATTTTCCTTTCCATTTAGCAATTTCTCACATTGTTTGTCAGGCAGTGTGATGGATTAATCCTAGAATATTTGCATTTTTCTATAAATAACATTATGCACTGCTAAATAAATAGAGCATTGGGTGGGGTTTTTTGACTGTTTTACTAATCATTTGATTATATGTGTTTCTGTTATATTTGCTTTATTTTTTGAAAGAAATAGCTCCTAGGCCAGAAGCTTTTGAATCCTGTCAGAAACATCTGTAACAAGATTTCATTGAAATAATACTTCTCTGTACACCACTTCCTCAATAACCTAGAAAAGTCATTCTACTTTTCACAAAACTTGGCCAAACTGATAAAAAAAAAATGCATAGAAGGAAGACAGAAAGAAGTGCTTACTACACTCATTTGCTTAGAAACAACTGAATTGTGAGAAAAGACTAGTGATATTTACATCTAAAAACAATCTCTGAAAGAATGTCCAGACAAAATCCTTCCTTAAGAGGCCAGTGGTGAGGTTTGTATCACATATCATAGATAGAGAGCATGTTGAAAGTGCTGCTAGAACATAACAATAAGTAATAGAAGAAATACTATATTCTGCAATACAGGTTAGACATTAATGCAAAATTATAATAAAAAACATATTGACCCTAATTCTATGAGGTATCAAATGTGGTTGACAGAGTTTTCTGCAAGAAAAAGAAATATCTATGCATATGCTATGCATACTTTTAGTTTATAGAGAATATGTACTTATGACTGTAACAGAGACAGAAAAGACAGCAAAAATAAAAAATAATCCTAAAAAACCCCAACTAAACCAACCAACCAACCAATAAAAAAAGAGGCAGAGAGGGGAGAGGAAAAAAAAGACTGAATGGAAGCTACCCTGGTTTAAAAATATTGTTTCTTCTACCTAAAACTATTTCTTATGTGTTTAAAAAAGACATAAACTCAATTTTTTTCATCAGAAATATGATCAGTTGTGATCTCTAGATAAAGAGAAAACATATGTACATGGACTGATCTTCCATGAATTCTTAATTCTTTTAAACCTTATATAGTGCAGATACACTAGTTCAAATTACTTGTTTTTTAAGTTTTGATTGAAAGCACCTACCTAATTTTATACTCTAATAAATTTGCCCTGTGCCCAAGCCCCTTGATTCTAAGTCATAACTCATTACTTCAATAAAATTTGTGGTGTATTTTTACATTTAACAATATACTTAAGTCTAGTTGAAGAGGAGTTCAGGTATATACTTACACATTATTCAAATTGGTTCCCAGCAAACTAATGATGCTAATTCTTGACAGATGCCACCACTCTGAGCTCTACATTAACTTTATTTTGATAACTTGAAACCATCACAAATATAAAACCAACAAAGGAAGAAGTAATTTTTAACATTTATGGTTAAAAAAAGGAAAAAAAATAAAGC
>VYXB01006002.1:0-12500 GCA_013397135.1 Pachyramphus minor
CGGGGGGGAGGGAAAAAAGCGCAAACAATTTTCAGGTTCATTTTGATTTCTCTGTGCCTAATAAAGCAATCCTCTGCTAAGTTATCAACGGAGCTATCTCAAGTGGCTCTTGCCAGCTATCGGATTATACAAAAGTGGAAGGAGGGGGAGAGGGAAAAGGAAGAAAAAAAAAAAAATGAAAAGGATTGTGTGTCAGGTTCATAATGCTTTTGGAGAATTCTTGAAACATGTCTAGTTACAAATTTTAGTCAGTCATATCTGTTTGCTTTGACAGGTTCCCAGGGAGTAAAAAAAGGAACAAAAAGAGAGAGATTTTTTTTGTCATGTGAGGCTGGGGACAAAAAGATTACACCGTGCATATCTGTTCATAATATGATCTTTGTATAATCCGCGGGTCTGCACTTGCCTTCCGAACAACTGCACAACAGGTGCAAATTAAAATGAAAACGGCAGTGGAGCTGGGCAAACAGAATCTGCTGACCTGGTTTGAATACCAATTGACGGGGGAAACAAAACCTTTTCAAGAGGTGTGACCACAAGGGTTTAGGCAAGTTCAGGCTGGGTAATGCCCTCAGAACTACAAAAAAAGAGAGATATTCTAACATCTCTGCTCTAGCTGTGTGGTCCAGATATACCTTAGTACAATCAATAATGTGCTCCTTTTTCCCTTCTTTTCCTGGTGACTGAGATTTAACCATTTCTTAGCAACAAGCAGAAGATTCTTTACAAATGTTCTCAGCGCTGACTCAGGGAGGCTCCAACAAAAGCCCGTAAGGCCTGGGAAGCTTTCAACCCACCTCCTAAAAAGTGATCTTTGGGCACAGGAGGAATAAAGAAAGGTCCAGGAGGAGTGAATAAAATTATCTAAGGCTGGACAGGCATTAAAAGGCCTTTATCCTGAAAAAAACCATGCCTTTTAAGGTCTCTTTTTGCATGGACCACACTATCCCAAGCGACACGTGAGTGCTCCTGCAGCAAAGCAACTGAAATATTTTCCTTGAGGAGAGAAAGGGGGGGGGGGGGATTAAAAAAAAAAAAAAAAAAGGGAGGCAAAGTGAGAGAGTCAGAGAAACAGAGGGAGGGAGAGAAAGAGAAAGAGAGAGAGATAAATGATTTATGAACAGCCCTTGAGGAGTCCCAAATATCAGAACAATCTAAACATGCAATGAAGTCATGTCTCACTATATAGGGTCAGGAGCAGAACATCCATCACCTTCACAGGCCAACAATACTTCACAACCTTTAGGGTTCTCTCTCACAAATAGTAGTAAATACTTTTAAACTAAATAAATAACTGCTGTCAACTTCACTTACAGAAGCCTTCTGCCACCTTTTGCAGAGCTGCATTAGCCAAGGATGCCCGAGTCCACAACGCAGCCCCTTGATGTAATTCCTCAGTCAGGTAAAACAATTTTAAACCGCCGCAACAATTATTCGTGTGGGTAAAGACAAGGCTGTGAGGATCCTTCTGCACACTAATTACACCTATTTCAGCACTGCTCATGCCAGGGGATTTTTCCTTGCTGTTTCAGACTTTTGTGAAGTTTGGTGACTAACTGTGCATGTTTGCTGTTTCTGTGTGTCAAACCAGACATAGAAGTATTTAAAAAAACCCGGCCTCACCATGTGAAATTCAATATAATATCACCGCAGTCTTTGCTTTTCCATTTTCAGAAGTTAAGTGTTGTCACACAAACACACCTCAGCAGCCTAGCTCTGCCTTTACAGGAAAACAAAAAGGATTTTTTTGTTGTTGTTATAATAATTGACAATAGTTTCTTTAAATGTGGGTCACTGGGCAAAGCATGCTTAATGCATTTCAAGCTGATTACTATTTTCTCACTCATGATGCATAAAGTTGTACTCAGTGTCGAGAAATGAAAGCCCTCCTACACAAAGTATCTGAACTTCAGACTCTGTTCTTTCCACTGGGTCAAGCAAGCAACTTCAAGCTTCACCCAAACCTGATGTGTGAGATGGAGCTACAGAGACGGCACGAAAACAGGTTACTTCAAGTCCACAGGGAAGAACCCAAAGAAAACCTCCCTGCAACTCCACCAACAGGAGGGAAAACACACCAATGGCTGGCTCAAAACAGCCACTCATTTCACATCTAACCCTAAAAGTGTAGCAAAAAGCCAAGAGAAGAGCAGCAATAAATGTTGAGATCAGCGCTGGCACCCAAAACGCCACAGGAATTAAGGATGATTCTGGGTAAGTTGCACTAGCAAAACCTGCTCATAATTACACCCAGGTACTGCCCTGGGTGGCAGTGGTATTTGCCATTTAGTGCTGTGTTTACATGGTAAGGGATGGATCAGACCAGAGGAGAAGTATCTGAATCATTGGCATTGCATTCCATTTTGTGCTGAATCATATTCAAGTTTCATTTTCAGTTCAGGGGTTACCAGAGAGTGCACAGCTCAGACTGCAACTGCCTCCAGAACAACTGGGACCTGCACAAGTATGAATCTCAAAAAAAACTATATGCTTTATCTCTGATGAGTGTTATTTTCAGTGGAAATTGTTATATTCTAACAAACCTTCTCCATGCCTCCTTAAAATAAATGATACCCCAAATGCTATCATGAGACAGATTAATTTTACAGTCACATTTAAGCAAACAAGATGTTCTTTTTGCTGTCTCTAGGAAGACTTTCCTGGCTTTATGTACTTTTTCTTCTGAACAATGCGATGGCAGAACTACATGTGACATTTTCTTCCCTAAATGGTACCTGCTGAAAAAAAATTCCACCATTAAAAATGGCCCACGCTAACATTTAAATGTTGATAATAATTAGCCTGACATTTGAAATACAGTGGTTGCAGTGTTGTCTTGAAGATGTTCTGCTCAACATTACCTAACTAGCCCCCTTTCATACTTACGTGCTCTCTGTACATTATTCTGTCAGTTACTGAACAAATAAGACATCAGTTGCTAATGTATTAACATGCAAAAACTACGCTTAAGGGCCAAACACTGCCCCCAGTCCACAATGTAACTCCCATTGATGTCAAGTACTGTTAAGGTTGTGACAACCAGTAAAAGAAGGGAGCTGAAAAGTAGGGGATCAATTTTCTCCCTGATCTGCAAGGAATTTATGCAAACGGCTCCCTGCAGAACGAGGGATGGGAAAGGCAGGGTGTGGGTCGTGCCACCGGATGGGAGCTGCTGGTTTCCTCCTGCCCTGGCCTGTTGTGCACAGCCTCGGCCATGGCACCAGGGTTAACCTTCAGAGGAATGCCCAGTCACTTCAGGTGTGCTAGATGGCCAGGTCGTGCCACTCCACGTGTCTTATGTATCATAAAAGTAGGTGGCTGCTAAAAAGTGGCGGTAATTCAACGAGCCAGATGAAAATGAAAGTGTCCACGTAAGTGCACAAATATGCCCTTCTAGTTGGGTGCTGAAGAATTGCATAACTCCTTGTGACCTACGTGCAGACAGCCCTGGTCAGGAGTGGCCAGTGGGATGACCAGAGGAGAAACCATGGGAAAAGCCTTAGGAGCGGCCTGCAGCCTTGGCAGGCCTGGGAACAGGAAAGCAGAAACTGGCTCCTCCCAGCTGGTTCTTGGACATTCCCAAGCCATGACCACGTGTTCTGCCTTGGTGTGGACACACAATTTAGGGCAAAAAGACTTACATGTGAGTAAGTTCTGCATGTAGACAAGACAGCACTTTTTTATGCTTTCTTAGAATCCTGTAATGCTCACAACACACTGGAGCATATTAAGTATAAATGATACGATCTGAGAATGAAGTAATAGCATTACCCCTGCATTTCCTTGCTTTTGTCAGCTACAGTCTCTAAACAGAGAGGGCCTTACCTTCTTTGTGTGTGATTGCACCTCCTCTGTTCTATTACTAATCAGTGTCTCTCATCCTTAGAGGAATGAGGACGATACAAGTGATGCGACAGGAAGCTCAGGGTACACCCACTCTTTTCCCACCAGAATAAACACTGTTCTCAGGGAAGGTACTTTGATAATAAAAATGCATTTTTGAGAGATTTCTCAGGCAACTGTAATTGCTATGGGAATGGTGACTCTAACAGGATGTACCTCCAACATGTAAACTCCACAAATAAGAAGGCTTAGGATTTAAAAGATAAAATGTTGCCAACAGACAGGACCTCAGCTGTCCTTAAGATGTGATATTAGAAGGGTGTACAAATAGAGGAATCTCAAATGCAGACCTTAAGTATTGCTCAATCCTGAAGTCTAAAACCTGATCCTTAAGTCTGTGTCTCTCCTGCCAGGTTGCCTTTACATGCATGTGCCTTGGAATATGCCTTTAGTTAAAATATTTAAACCCACAACAGAGTTGTGGGACAGGAAATTGTGATACCATTTTGAACCCCAATAACATGCCCACTACAGACTTCAACAGGAGATTATGACACTATTTTGAAAGCAGATAACAATCCCCCGCTGCAAACTTCAAAAAGAGAATCTCCTATGCCATGCAGGCAAATGACTTCATATTTTCTATTTATATTTTTAGCTGGAGTCCTGAGGCTTCTGCCCAAGTTGCACTGTCAGATGAGATATGCTACACATTGGTGAGGCTCTTGGCTCTCTCTTGGCTTCTCTTCTCAGGAAGTGTTTGTTTCCTTGCTCCTGCTAATGACAATGGGATTCATCGAAGTTTATATATCTTGACTGAGAGACATTAATTCTGGCAGTTGTGTGCTCAACCAGTCTCTGCCATCCTTATGGCTGCCTCTGCACTGCAGCTGGATGGATGTTGATGGCCAGGAGAAGATTCATTTTCCCATGAATCTTGAGGGTGTTGACGAAATCACACACACTAGATTCCCAGACTGGAATTTCTCTGCTGAGTACATACTTTTAAATGGTTACACAGCAGTAAGAGCACAGCTGAGTGCTTTTAGAAATATAAATAATTGATTGTTTATTTATCCTCCAAAATAGCCTTTTCTCCTGGTAGATTACAGACCTTGTTCACAGGAGAAGCAAAAGCATAGCCTGGAGGAAAACAATATACCTTCAGCTTTTCCTTGAAATGAGTATGGAATTGGCATGACTCTACTGTTCATGATGTTCAAGAAGAAGCTGTTGTTGCTTAACTGTATCCTTGATATGATTTTGATGTGTTTAAAGTATTTAGGGACACATTTTCTAAGTCTCAATAAATTACATTCTCTTATATGGAATCAAATGTCAGAAGAAAATTCTCTCCATAATAGTGCAAACTCTCTTTCTCTGTCCAAAACATGCTTTTCTCTTCCTTTATACATAGAGAACTATTATCAGAGTTATCCTACTGATTAGTTTAAAAGTATAAGAATAGTCTAATCTTTTTGAGGACTGAAAAGACAAATGAAGAAGAAAAGATGGAAGAAGAACAGTTGTGAGCTCTACTGAGAGACTCTCTTATGCTTAATGCCACTTATTTCAATTTGAGTCCTGCTCCTGATCAATAGGCACTTTTCAAGATCCATGTGTTTGTTCCTGTGTTCTAGATAGTGGGGAACTAGAAAACAGAGTGGATCTGGCTGCAGAGTCCCTAGTTCACAACATTTATAGAACAAATCACTAATATTTTCACACCTGCATTTTGACTAAATCACCTGCCCTTTTACTTTCACAGTAATTTTAAACCACTTTATTGACTCCAATAAATAGGCTCCAGATCACTACAGAATTTAGTCCCCTTTTTCTACTGACCGAATGAAAAATCTGGCTCCAGCAAAGACAGAAGAATGCAAGATTTACAGCGGAGAGACAGAGCCAACCCTGTGTTCTGATTAGCAGTTTGGATGCCATTGTTCTGTCTGGAAAACACATGTCACCCTCAGAATCACCCAAGCTGTCCATTGACATCTGCCAACATATCCTCCATCACCTCGCTCTTTCTTTTTTCTCACTTTCCCTTCCTTACACCTCTTCCCTCATTTCCCTGTGTTTCCGAAATCCCTGCAAGTACTCCAATGCAGTTAGGAGTTACTCCTTGTGAAAACTCATGTGGCTTTCACCCCCCCACCCCCCCCAATATCACCTTCAGTCTCAAGCTGACCACCCCAAAATAACAGAAAACAGCCCATTCCTCTGAGTCTTCTCGTGTGTCAGATTTGTGCTGCGTTTCTCTCCGGGGACAGAAATTCATAATAGCCCAGAGGCTTCATATTTTCAAAATTGTCACACTAAGACTTGAGTGCCTCCATGAAAGAAGCAGTAGAAAGAGATGCCTGAAGGTAGGCTGGGAAGAATCCAAAATGATGTCAGGTTTCCTTCTACCTTCCCATCAATAGGGTCTTTGAAGAAGAAGCGTCTTCAGAGAAGAAAAAATAACTTTCTCTTTAGTTAAAAGGGCTACCACGGTTTCAGTTTGGAGACTGACAGTTACATTAGCTTTATTACCTTAAAATCTATACAGCCTGTGGTTTTGCTGTGGATGGCTTTGCCTCCATGAGTTTTGATGATGTCCTTGAAAGAGAACTATAGATGCATAACTTCATTTGGTGTTGACTTTGGAGGTGAATATTTTATCCCCTTTCCTTTTCCCGGCTGTTTGCAAACAGGAGTGATAACTCCTGTGCAATAAGCCTAAGAATTGTAGCAGGGGAGAGAAAATCAAAGCTTTTACTGGACTAGAACAGCTCCAAGTCTGATAGTTCTCCTTCCTCACTGCACTGACTGATGATGAGGGACAGAGGAGATGAAAGAGGAGCTGGGGCTGTGTATCATTGTCTATTATCTTTTGTCCAAAGACATTTTTACTATTTGCATTATTGTTTCTAGCTTTTATGTAGAATGAAAAGATTCTTAACTGAAGAAAAATATGGTTTTTTCTTAGATATATGGATTTTTTCTGTGTGACTTTTTAGGGAACAGAAACTTACATTCTTGAAGAGTCCTGAGAAAAATGTTGGTCTCTTTCTAGTTACACTATAGGATAACTTTTCCAGCAAAGGAACATAGTAAATTGTGATTTATCCACCATAGTACCTATCAGCCTGTTGAGAACTTGCTCTTTTGCTGTGAAGGGCCTGAAATACAGTTTGTACAATGCTATCACACCCAGGTTAGAGCTATAACATCATTATTTTTTAGGAACCCAGCCCTCCTGCTGTCTCCTTGGAAGAGATTTATAATTGTTAATTCTCCAGAATAATTCTCCTCCAGCCATGGTGGGTTGAAGAATTTGTCAGGTTCTCACCATTATGAGGGAGGTGGCAGCATCTGGGAAGGGAGCTCCCAGCTAGTGGAATTCATAGGTAAAAATAAGATTGTCTTAAGGTCATTCAAGCAGGACGAATTTTGTATAAAAAAATTGAAACAAATTAAAAAAAAAATCAACTCTTACTCCCACCAGGTAAATCTAGGTCAAGAAAGGAATTTATTTTTTGTCCTGGTCAAGAAAGACTGGGATGGTGGCTCAGTGGTTGTGGCTCAGTGGTTTCTATGTTCTTGTCAAATGAGTCAACTTGTCCTTCACCCTCAAGCAAGAGGAAGTCAAATCCACCACTAACACCGTGGCAGAAGGAGTTGCTGCATATCTAATATTATTAAATAGGCAGGTGGGAAGAAACGTAGAATTACCCAAATATTGTAGGTTGAAGATTTTAGTATTTTTTTTTTAAATTCAAATAAAAGTTTTCTGAAATCCCTTAAGACTCTCAAATGAGACTTATTCTTCAAAGCTGTCATTATATGCTATGTAAATCTGGATTTACAGTCATCCTTTGCAAGGTGGACCATTGAGCAGGAGTTACAAACTATCACATAAGATGCTTTTTAATACAAAAGTAGCACCTTGATCACCTAAAGAGAATGGAGAGCTCCGAGACAAGCATGATTCCAGGTACAGGAGAAATCCCTATCACTGCAAAACTTCAGCTGCACCAGGAATTCCTCCAAATGGGAAGCACTTACTAGAAACAAATGCCACAGTACCTGATGTATTCCTAACAAAACAAGTGACCATCATCCTCCCATTCCTCTCACCTCAGGTTGCAGAGGGAGAGCCCTCAGGACCAAGACTAAAACCTGAGAACATGGGGTTCTGTATCAGCAAGTAGGGCTTGGAGACTTCATACCTGTGGCATTCTCCTGAGCATATTATAATATTTAAGTTCAGGGTGGAGCAAATACAGGAAAAATTAATTTTAATGAGTTCTGTATTTTACTGGAAGCACTGAAATGAATGAAACCATTCTGGGACAACTTCTTTTTTTCAATATCAATTGTTTCTTCTCTGGCACTTTGATAGAGTCTCCTTCCTTTCAGTGGAACCAGGATCTGATCCTGCACATCACTCAATTGCCCAGATTTGTTTATTCCCAGACTGTAATACAGTAACTTTATACCCACCGTGCACCTACATATTAAAAAACCAAAACAGAAAAACATGGTTCTCTTCCCCTCTAGTAAAATTCTAACAGTGTTGATTACCTTATTTAACCCATGCAGGGAAAAAAAAAAAGAAAAAGAAAAAAATACATTATACTGATTCTTCAGGGGAAAAAAAAAAACCAAACAAAACCAGCCCTAAATGTGTATCATTCATTGAATCATTCAAACTAGTGCCTTCTCTTCTGTAGAAAATTACTCAGGTCCTCTTGCTTTCTACAATCTACAGTATTGCACTTCTAAGGAAATAATACCTTGATAATCTGCACTTCAAAACCCAAGCCAATAATTGCCTTTGATGATCGAACAAAAAAAAAAAGGGAGACAGAAAAAGAGGAATCTGCAAGGCTGCAGCAAAGGAATGCTGGAGAAAAGATGCTCAAACTACTGGTGCACCTCTGTGTTTCGATGTAATTTACAATCTATTTGCCAACAGTTCTGCAATGATTAGTAAAATATGTCAAGAAGCTTAACAATATAAGCATCACACTGAAAGAAACTTAGCAAGACCCCCTCTAATTATTATTGTACATGACAATAAAACAAAATATTTAAAATCAGGGAGAAGAAAAGAAATATTAACAGTCTTTTCAGAAAAATGCACTTATTATCATGCCTGAAGGATATTCAGGAGGAATGTGAAAATAACTGTAATTTATTTAAGACCTGGAAGTATGAAATAATAAGCTACTGAACCATCAGAATTGTTTTGGTGTTGTTATCTGACATGAGGGCAGACCTTGTCTCACTTTAAGTTTTATAGTAATAAGACCTTGGAAGCAAAACCTTGAATAAACAGAACATAAAGAAAAGGGAAATTTGTCCTTGCATAAATAGATATTGTGTCTATCCACCTTCTTCCAAAAAGGTTGCTCAACTCTTTAAACCATGAAGTAGGTGGAAAGTCAATAAAAGCTGGACTGCATTCAAAGGTTCAGAAATCACAGCCTGGTCATTTTGTGCCTTAAAATGAGTAATGCCACCATGTAAAGAAGGGAACCTTATAACACGCTCTATTTCTATTAAGAAGCTCTGTATCTGCTGGCATTTTATCCTCCTCCGCCCCAAAGATTAATAGCTACACATCTGACTCATTTTTCATATTGCATTTAACCCACAATTTAAAGCCTAAACAACCCAGCATTTCAGCTCAGGAGGGGCAATCCTTTCCTCCTTCAAAGTTCAGAGAGAAAACAGTTTGGTGTTAACCCTACCTTCCTCTGATGTAGCCACAAAGACACACTTCTCTGGAAAGAAACCTCCAAACTTCCACGCAAACGCGTTGTGCAGCTCTAGCCTCTCCATTTAGAATAAAAACCCAACAAACCAAAAAAACCACCACCAACAACAACAACAAAAAACAACACCAATCACCACCCCACAACTGGGGTGAGAATCTCTGCCTGTTTGTTTGGCAGCCCTATCTGGGTTGGTTGGGGTTGGTTTGGGGTTTTTTCCTGTTCGCGCGTGTCAACAGGAAATCCTGTGTCTAACAGGTAACTGCGCCACTTGAGAGCCCATCAGCGGGAATAATGGGAGACATCAGCCCTGCTCAGGGATAACGCCACTGAGCATCACCTGCCCAGCTCCAAGGCGAGGGGGGAGGAGATCACGGCCATTAAGGTGGAAATGAGGGCTTGGCAGCCTTCCTCCAGAGGTGTTGCTGCAATCTCCCAGGGAGCGCTTTCTGAGGCTCTTCTGGGAGCGGGGTGCTTTTGGGTACCTCTGGGATGCTGATGCCGCCAACTTTGTCAGAGCTGTGCACGGCACATGGTGAGAGGCTTTGGGCTCCACGCGTGCGGGGCTGGGACCCCAGGGGCTCCATCCTCCCCCCCAAGCCCAGAGCATCCTCCCCCCAAGCCCAGAGCATCCTCCCCCCGGCTGCGATTCGGTGGCCCGGTCCTGGCTCGCCAGCTTTGTTTCCAACATTCTGCTGCTGTGCAAGCGCGGGCCCCGTTCCTAATACATTAAAACCTTTCTGTTTTCAAAATAGCATCGTTGCACCTCAGGACTGACAAAACCAGACAGCGGTGAAAGGGACGGCGACATGGCAGACACAAAAGCTCACCGCATTACGGCCACTCTAAACAGAGCACAAAAGCAAGGGAGTCAGCGATGTGTAAACCAAACAATGTGAGGGGAAAAAATATTGAATAATTTCTGTCATGAGGCAACTGACTAAAGCCAGGCTCTAATTGAATTAAACTCCCATTTATTTNTTGCTCAACTGTTCGGAGGTACCACCTTTCCTCACCCCTGTATAAATCCACCATCTGTGCTCACACGCACACATGTGCCGTCGCGCAGCAAATGCGCCGAGACCCGACCGAGCGCGGGAGCCAAAAAAGCACCAGGCACACAAAAGCTCCCCAGGCTGCCCCAGGTCTGCGGGAGCAAGGCAAAAAAAAGGGGAAGAAAAGATCCTTTGCTCATTGCCCAGGTGAGATAGCCTGGTGCGTCCTCTCAGCCTCGACACGCGTCAAGTAAAAGAAAGGTTAAAATTAGAAAATTCAATTTATTTGATAATTTCCCAGAATAATTAGAGTTAATATGGGTTAATTAATATGCAAATCTCTCAGCAGATGTTCTGCAGCAGGGCCTGTGTGAGAAAACAGCCTTTGCTTTCTCCTACGTGATTTTGGCTGTCAGTTATTGGGTATAATTACTGTAACTAACCGAATACACACAAAACCTTTGGAATATAAAATTGTTACAGTTCTAGTTCTGCACAAGCTGCTACTTTTCTGCAATAAAAGCGAACAATTTCTTTCAGAAAATAGGAGCCTTTTTGTTCCTTTCTTGATTTAAAAAGAAGAAATGAATCAAGTAAATGGCTTATCTTTTTTCTATGCATAATTAGGTCAGTATTATATGAACATTCCAATGAGCAGTGGTACAAACGTACATATAAAATGATAGCTCAAACCACCTGCAAAATCACATAAAATTGTTTTATTCAGAATCTTTTTCTTCATACCAGAACTTTGAAACGCTCTGTGTCTCTCCTGCCAACGCTGCCAACATTTGCCCAATTCAAAGGGATCCCGTAACTTTTATTATTTTTTAAAAGCACAACAGCAACATTTTCTTCAAAGGCACTGGAGCATTTAGGACTGATAAAACAAACTATCCTTTGAAAGGTTGACCAGTGCTGTGCTTGACCTTTTTTTTTTTTTTGGGGGGGGGTGAGGAGGAAGGAGAATAATTGCACTGGAGAGTTTTGCAACTTTGAGCAAACACTGAGAGGGTTTTGCTGGGCAGTCCCCAAGTTTCCAAAGCACATCCCTCTGTCCCATCATCCAAACCATCCTTTCTCCTCTCCTGATGAGATATAGTGTTTCACATATGTCAAAGTACTCAGTGCTTTTACATGTCAGCAGGTACATAATAGTTGTTGCTCCATGTGAGGAGGAGTAAGGTGGGAGATGACATCAAGTCCTGGTCTCACTAGGACCCAGGATTACTCACCTGAGCAAAGCTTTCACCCTAAACCTGAGCACTGATAACTGAAAACAGCCAAAAATTTAACTCCTGAGCATTACTTATAGTGCTACTTTCCATTACAGAGACATTTTTTTGTGGTGCAATTTGCCTTAAAAACTTGCCCTTTTTTTTTTTTTTTTTTAATGTATTTTGGTTTTTCAGTTTTGGTCCTGATTTCTCCAGCTCCATCTATAAATTTCCTTGTGATTCTCACAATTGGAAAGACACTTCAGAAATGTAAGCAAACCTTTCCTGCTCCCTTTTTTTCCCACTTTTTAATTGTCGGGGGGGGAGGGTCATCTGTTTTCTAAGAATGCTTTAAATAACTTCTGCCTTGGGAGATAGCTGAAAAATGATCATTCTTTTTCTATAAATCAGGAAACAAAAGGCCTCCACCCCTCTCACAAACTTTCCCTTTTTGCCACCCCACCAGTATGGCAATAACATGCCAGCCCATAGCAGATGGACAAGAGGGAAAAGGAAGATTTTCTTCAAACTAAACCATCAGATTTTTTATCCCACTTTTTCCTCAAGCTGACACCCAAAATGAACATAATTTTTTTATTTTGTTTTTTAATAAAACAAGCAGCTTTTGCTCAGTGCTCCTGTCAGCTCTAGCTTACTAACCAAGTCCTCCTCCCCTC
>VYXB01006002.1:19321-21821 GCA_013397135.1 Pachyramphus minor
GTTCTTTGAGTAAAAAAAAAAAAAAAGAAGGAAGAAAATATTAAACCTTACGTTAGGGGGTAGAACAAGGAAAGTCACAGTGAGTCCTGTCCCCGTTAGTGTTCTTGCTGTATGGGAGGGATGGTTTCCTCCAGCTCTGCCACAGGGACTGTGAGGTGACAACTCCACTCTGCCCTGCCATGTGATCTGACACATCTCAGAGCAAACACCCGGCCCCTCCACGTCCCCATGGAAAGGAGAGGACTCAGGGAGGAGCTGCGGTCTTCCCTGGGCCCCTTCCCTGGTGGTCAAAAAAAAACAGCTGTCGGGGCTATCCCAGCAGCTCATGGGAAATGCCACTTCCCAAAGCAGGAGCCAATCACTTTCACAACATCCAAGCTAAATAAATGGTTTCCAGGCTCCTGATCAAACCCCTCATTCATGTTTCAGTTCAGAATTTATGAGCAGGACAGCCCAGTTTTATCTTAAAAGCATCTGGGTTTTGGGAAGCACAAATTCCCTGCTTTAAAAAGAAAAAAAAAATACCCAAACCAACAGCTATAACATAAAAATGCTTGTGAGACTGGCAATTCTTATTAAAAGCTAGGGGTTTTTTTCACTAGGTAATTTTCCAGATTTCTCACAGCCCTGGAACACAAGAGAGAATTTGGGAAACAAGGGAAACATAGGTGGGAAAAATATATGAAAAGAAAACATGTAAAAGAAAACACATTTAAATTTGTTTCCACGTATGAGATCATATTTCTGGCACTTTGTAGAAGTCCTATGGAAGCTGTTATTTCCAATATAGGAATACTACAGTGACTAAATTGGTGTTAAATTTAAATCTATTCAGGAAGTAATAGTCAATCTGCATTCCATGTAAAGACTCTCACAGGCAAAATTATTTATACAAGGTAAAGTTGGCAAAAGGAAGTCCAATGAAAGAAAAGAAATTACATGTATTAACCCACCCCTTCCCAACGAAATACTTCAATAGTCCTTCCTCAGGAAAATAGAGTTTTAGCCTGGGTGAGAGTAACACATTTTGTTAAAGTGGAAGTGATGTTTCAGGAACTGCTATTTTAGATGCATTATGAAACAATATAAGTCCATGTGATCCTTTAAAGTAAGTGTCACTATTTGCAGACAGATTTTTACTAATAGTTTAATTCCACATGAAGTGTAAAATGCATCCTGCAAATGTGCAGCCACGTAATTGGATGGATGTTTTCACAGATGTATATTTAATTTTACAACTTTTGAACCTTCTTTGCATTTATTAATTCATTTCTGCAACATTTAGGTCCAAATTTCGCCACACATGCACAGCTCCAAGGAGGGCTGATTTTAATTATATTGACGCAGATTTTATGCCAGGGTAACTATTGACTTAAATCAACCTTCTTAGCCCATGATTTACATCAATATAACTTTGATTGGAATCAGGCTCAGTTGAAGTTGTGTAGAAATAACTTTGCCAGAATTTCCCTCTGGGTTCTTTTTACTACTGGTTGTACAGAATAAATAATTATTTTGGGCCAGCATGTGTCAAAACTTAAAATAGTTTTAAAACTTGGGGAAAAGGAATACCTGCTTTTCAGAGGACTCTCTATAAGCTCATGCATGCTTTCCTGGCTTGGGTTTGCTAGGGTTTTCTGGAGAAGTTCATTTTGTCATGTGCATACTGTCTCAAGGGCAAAAAAAAAAAAAAAAGCTTAAAAAAATGGATACCCCAAATTTAAGCAGTGATGAAGCTGAAGATGTGACAGACAACTTGTGCCCTGTTGGACACAGTGAGTCAAAGGCAGGCCTAAACACACAGATGGAAGCCCTGCAGGAAAGCTCTATAAGACATCCATAGCCAAGGAGAAAGGGCAGGAGAATGTTCTCCTTTCCAGAACTCGTGTCCTGCATGGACATCAACCCACCCAGGGAAGTTGCAAGGTCTCCACATGGTGCCACCAGCCTGACCTGAGGTCTCCATCTATGAGTTCCTTGAAATGGCTTTAAGATAAGCCCATGGCATGGGTTTATTGTCGGGGACACTGGGGACCATCACAAAAAAGCCTCAAAGTAAATATAGGAACCACCACACCCCACTCCCCTGCTTCATGGTGCACCATGAGAGTGGATGTCCCCTTGTTGCCACACAGGCTGAGCTGGTGGAACCTGTGTCCTTTCCCCTCACCTTCATTGTCTGTCTCAAACTGCCCACTGGACCTACCTATGGGATTTAAGTTCCCTCTGCTGAATTCCCACACCCTCAGGGCCCCTAAAGCCAAGATTTACAATTGCTGAGCCCAGCCAAGCTGCTTCTGGGCCACTTCCCCATCCCTTTATAAGGACACGGCGTGACCACCAGCCCTCCACTTGGGGTGGCCTCACCTCCACATTTCCTCTCCCATGTTTCCTCTTCCCTTCCTCAGAGGCAGAGGGGACTGCACACGAGGGCACTGAACCCAAGAAGCCCTCTCCCTGTGAGGCACAGGCCATCCTGGGGGGAACCTCTGCTCTGGGA
>VYXB01006002.1:26821-34886 GCA_013397135.1 Pachyramphus minor
AGGTTGTGGCAGAAACTAAACCAAAGCAATGAGATTTGCAGCTACAGCTGATTCCCCATCTCACACTGTGATTTTTAACAATTTATTTCCCCATTCATGTCTCTGCTCTCGCTGAACCACAGCTACAAAAGTTATTTCTCTTTTTTTTCTGGTGTGCTCATTTTCTCCTTAAAGCACAAAAGAGATACCCCCCCCCCAAACTGTTGATTAAAGTAGATGGGAGTTGGTAGGAGAAACTAGGAAGAGTTTCTAGCAGTTAAGCAGGATTTATATTAAGAACCAGCTCCTAACATCCTTTCCAGCTTTCTGCCCGCCGCTGCTCCAGTTTTGAAAACATGCAAAATTTATCTGACTTACCACAACAGCTTGAAGGGCCAGCTTGGATAAATATGTATTTCTGTGATCTCTATTGGTTTTGCACATATGGTATCATCTACCTGATTGATTGTAAGGGCTCCATTGACTAAAAACTGAAGGGATTTTGGTGTATACATTCATCCTGAAAATACATATTCATGGCAGGGCTTGCCACAATCCCCTAAACGTGGAGTCACTGCCACAGTCGGTGTCTGCGTCTCTCCCGTAATGAATCACCGGCTGATGGACCCGGTTGGAACCCTGACACTTCACCCTCCCGCCGTGGCTGCTGTCACCCTCCAGCCCCCAGCAGCGTCCCTGACTCCAAGGAAAGGGCAAGGGGCTGGCTGCCCTCCCCACCAGCCACCTCCTCCAAACCACAGCCTTTTCGCTAAGATTTTTTTTTTTTTGTTATTTTTAATTTCAATTTTGACAAGGCCAAATTAATTGTTTGCAAAATGAAGAAACGGATCCTGCAGCAATCTTATCCCTCTGATAACTCCTCACAATTTGCAGTGGAGTTCCCTCTAGCCTCAGCCATGGAACATGGGCTGTATTTCTTCTTCTAAGAGTATTTTTTACTCCTTCCTTTCCCGCCGCCACACACAACCTGGGAGACAGACTACGTGAAAAAAACCACTGTAAAATAAATAACTGCCTTCACGGGGAAATATGTTGGGTTTTTTCCCCTCTCTTTTACATCCTTATATCTGACCCTAATCTAGATCCCACAGTCAGTGACAGAAATATTGACATCAGCTGGGGAAAGATCAGATTTCTTTACACAGGGGACGAGTCCTGTAAACTCTGCCGTGTTGACAGAACCAGGTCCCGTGCTGGTGGGTCCTTCTGCTGGTCTGGAGAAGGTTTAAACACTGTTCCTGCTTCCCTGTAGCCAAGAGACCTTTCTCATTAACTTTAATACCACCATCATTGCACCTTAAAAACAAATAGGGATGGATTCTGCTACAAGAGGAGCATGACCTGACTTTTCTGGTAGCATTAGTGCCCACAACAAGACCTCTCTGTATTGCAGAGTACCAAGAACACCACCATCTGGCCCAAAATGAATTAAAAAAAACCCTGGAAGTTAGTTTAAAAAAAATCCCCAAAATTACTCCTCTGTATTTTCACAGCCCAGCAATAAACTCCCGATAAACAGAGGCCACAGTGGAAATGTTGACACAAACCTCTGCTCGGCATCAGGAGCAGGGCGACCGCCTGTTACCTGCGCTGGTGAGAGAATTCATAGGTTCGTGATGAAGTAGGGGCACTCAGGATTTCTACAGCATTTTCCTTTCTATTCTGAACCGTGCTCAAAACCCAGCCCTCCAATTTTTGGTCACAGCTTTATCTCAGAAAGGACTGAATAGGTACTTAAAATATTTTTCAAGAGAAAGAAAGAGGCGAGAGAGAGAGAAACCCCTGCCCATTCTTCTGAAATTTAAGTAGGCAGCCCTTGAAAGATCACTGAGAAAAGTCTGTATTTTCTCAGGTTTAACTAAATAATTTATGCATACTTTCACTTTGGCATGATGAAGCAATTTTAGCCTTTAAAATCCACAACTACTCAGGAGGGAAAAGGTCTGGTTCCTGCAACTTAAATAATTTAAACATCCAGGTGGAAATGCTTTCAGCACTTCTCCTTTCTGAGACAAAGGAAGAAGACCCCGAAATTCTGGGACACCGAGAAGAAAAGGAGTGATAAAAGAGTCAACCTCGGATATATTCAGTGTTGAGGGGAAATCCAGCATTGTTTGCTGGGAGAAGATGACATGCTCCAAGTACATAAATCCGCTAGGTAAAAACACTTAGGAAAAAAAAATTATTGGCCTAGAGCTACAACAAACATGCTTTGCAAAAGAGCACAGCAAAAATATCCCTCTGCCCTCTAACCCAAGTCAGAAATGGTTTGTGTACGCTTAAGGGTTAGGCAGATGTTAGGGGTCACTGAAGAAGCTGTGTGAAAAACTGCACCACCAGCACCGGCTTCTGAATTTACAGAAATGAGTGCGTCGCCTAACTCGGAGCTGAGCAGCTCCGTGCCGACAAGAAATGAAAAAGCACCCAGGCTGCTTCACCCTTTCCCGCATTAGATGGTAGATGTGAAACTCTAGAGATACATGCAAAAATTGGTCAGCTTTAAAGACAGGTAAGAACAGCCCTCTGAGTCAGTGTCTGTCACCCTCACATGGGGTTTTGCCGCAACCGGTGCATCGGGCGATGACAATGATGTCCCAAGGAAGGGTGGGATGCCTGATGGGAGCTGATGGTTATGGGGAGAAATGCTTTTTTAAAAAAAAAAAAAGTCAGAAATAAAAGGCCAACAGCATAGGTATTACTAGAACTAGATAACTGGTAGTGATTTCACATAGTATTAAGCTCTGTTAATCAAGATGTCTCCCAGTAAATAGCATAACTGAAATGAACATTTGGCTCTGTCCCAAGGACAGACATGCCTCGGACTGCTCTCCCCTTTGGTATGTATTGAGCAGAGAGTATTAGAGGGAGTGTTAGCAGTGACCCATATATCTAAACCACCAGCATTTTCTGTTAGGGAAAAATTATCTGATTGTCCTCTGTAACCGGCTTTAAAGCCTCCATTGTTCGGCGCGAGCCTTCAAAACATGGCATGGACAATGTCCGGGGCCTGGAGAGACCCCTTCTGCATGCCCATGGTGTTCTCCATGGGTTTTGCAGAGACAGGGACTCCTAAATGCCCGGGAGCCTTTCGCTGCTCGTGTTCCTCAAGAGGATGGTGGTAACACACCAAATTAATAACAGCGCGTGTCCCTCCTGCGGCCGAGCCGGTCCCGGTGCCAGCGCTCACATCTGCAGCGCAGCCACGCACTGGCAGCGGCACCAAACGGGAGGTGCCCTGGGGAGGAGAAGGAGGAGGAGGAGGAAGAAGAAGAAGAAGAGGGGAGGTCAAACCCATCTGTGCCCTCACGGGGGATTTTCCCCAGCGCTCTTCACCTGTGATTTCCTACTCCTCCGCAAGTCACCTGAGAAGGGAAGCGAGAAATAAGCCGTGCTCCTCCAGCCACCCCTCTGTCAAGCACAGGGTGCTGTATTTTCCATGGCCTGTTTCCCTTTTTTATTTTTTTCTACCAGGTGTCTCACTCAATATGTCCTGATCAATGCAAAAAAGGGCAAAATTCACGCCTTGCAGCACTAAAAATCCTCCAGTTGGTGTAGAAACTGATGCTCTTTCAGCAAAGATTTTTGTTGCTGTGCACGTGAGAAACTACTGGATGCCAGTGTGTACGTATGTGGAGTAACACCACCTCCAGAGCCTGCTTCCCACCAGACTTTGAGCTTAAAATGGCTCAGAGTTTCTCCTATCTGCATGTGCCTCATGGTCAGCTGAAATGTTCTTATTAGGCTGGTCCCCAACCTTATCCTCGTAGCCAAAAGGAAATGCGGAGCTGAGCATGAGAGGTTGTTGAAACCACACATCATGTTTGGGTTTGCTGTGTCATAATGATTTTATTCTGGTTGGGATAAGGCTTTCTGCAGCTGTTTTCCTATGGAGCTGATGGCAAAGGGCAAGGACGTGGCTGATACTGAGCAAAAGGGAACAGCAGCAAGAGGGGGGGGATGTCCCAACAGAGAAAACAGCTCTGTTAAAAGTGCATTATTTTTGTTGGTTTAAGTGTGTAAACTTCAGAGGGATTGACTGTGGTTAAGAGGTAAAAGAAGGGATGTGGAATGAGGCTTCAGACCTCAAGCCTTGAAGTATTTTCCCTTTCTTTTGACTTTCTCTATTTTCCTTTTTTTAAATGTGATATTAATAGCAGCACTCCAGACACAGCCTCCCTTGCAGCAAAGCGTGGGTGTCCCAGGTGCTCCAGCACCTCTCCACTACCAGGGGAAATAAACTCTCCTTTCCCCAATTCCCTCACTGACAGGAGTCCTACCTGGCCAGGCAGGATGGCCTCATCCTCTAATTAATATGCAAAATTGGACATCAGTTATCCCTGAGCATGTGCTGCCTGCAGCACCAGGTACCTGCCCAAAACCCTCATTTTGTTGCTTTGGGATATGAACATCCTTTGGGTGCTGCTGAGTGGGTTCAGGTTTCAGCCAGTGCCTACCTCGAGGTGAAAATAGAATATGAATTTTTAACAAAAAAGATCCGTCTATAAATTTAAAGTTATTCACTGTTTTAATGCAATACCAAAGTACAGCCTGTGTCAGGACCATATTTCATGGGAGAAAGTTAAACTTTCAAGGTTAATATTGTTTCTGAACAAGATTTTTTTGGAGGCCTTTCTGCTGACTTATGTCTCACACCCGTGAGTTTCGATGGGGACTGGAGACCTTGTGTTTGCAAACCTGTGCAATTTTGGGCACTAGAAGAACCATTATATCAACACCAGGAACAAAGCAAGCTCAGGGACTGTGTGAAACTCCTCTCACAACAACCCAAAAAATAAAGAGGCAGCCCATTTGGCACAGAGCTCCCCGAGGAAACTGCATGAACCCGAGGTGAAAGGCCTTTTCTTCTATTCCCAGGCTGCTAAACCATCTAGCTCTCCTCATTCATTACCCTGAGTTAAGCTTTGCAAGCTTACAGTAAACCTGGGAGAGCTCAGGTTTTGTACAGAGGAATTTCACATTAAGGATTCTCTTCCCCCGCCTCCAGCCTGTTCCCCTGAATCTTCAAACAGAACACCTGATATAAACCTAAAATCCTAATCTAGCCTGAAGTGCATTAATAGGAGCTTTGATTTTTCTGTTTAAAAAAGAAGAGAATTAGCTCCATAATCCTACTAGTTATACTTCTAACAATATTATTTTAAGACAATTAATTCATATTTAAAAATAATGAAATTACTAGCACAAGACACTAAACTTCTTTTAGTATATTAAATTGGGCAGATTGCTTCTCTCCTTCTAATTATGAATGTAGCAGTTACAAAAGAAACTGTCATTTTGATAGAGTAAAAGACAATCTGTCTGCCAAAAGTGTCCAACCATAATTCTAAAAAAAAAGTCATCTGCATCAAGAACATGCTACTTTGTTTGATGTACTGTCTTATTGGAAACCTAATTTGCTTTCAACCTCTGAGACAACACATAACATAAGTTTGTGTGACTAATTTTCTTGGAAATATGAGTAATTAGAATAAGGCACCATTTTCCATCGCAGGGACGGGTAGTTTTCAAAATCCGAAATAAACGCTTTAAGTCGCTTTCTTTTTTCCCTTTCAGCCGAGTATTCCAGAGGGGAGAGGGATGGCTTCGTACGGCGGAACGTAAACTCACATGTAAATTGTGAACTACTGCAAAGTACGGAGAGGTTTATTACCTGAGGTGAGCACTCCCAGAGCTCCTGGAGTATAAAAGCATTAGCCGTATGTTCTAACCGAGTCATAAAAATCAATAAACAGGAACCCCCCACCTGTGCTATGGCCCCAGTGTTAAGTTTTATACACGTAGTAATAGTGCATATCAATTTTCACCACCCTTCCTACGCTAGCTATTACAAGGCGTACAACCACCGGAGGGACTGCGAGAGCAGTGCCATTCATCCCACGGAGTTGTCCAGATGCCAGCTCCATTGCATCATTGTCAATTTTATTCCATCTACAACTGGACAAGGCTGCGGCCCCGGCTCCTATCCACCCACTCAGCCCCGCAACAATTGCAAACTCTGTTTGGCTGGTTAAAGAGTTTACAAGCCAGCTGAAAGAAAACAGAACAGTTGCATATTAATGCACCCAGCCCCTGAAAGATCACATAATGGAGCGGGAGAAACGTGTAACTGCAACCAATATGGGATCCTGTCCAGCTGCCGCAGCCTGTGGATCAGTGACCGGGTTTTTAAATAAATTAATGATGAGCATCCATATGCAGCTGCGCCAGATTCCGACTGCAACTGGTTGTGTTGCTGGAGGCTCCTTGGTTGCCCGGAGGTATGGGAAGCGCGGATCATCAAAAAGCTAGTGGACGCTAAAAAACCAAACAGCCCTCCAGATGTGGTAGCTCTGCCAGGTTGCAAAAATAACTACTAAATCACACTTATCTTATAATTAAAAGGAATGCCCCTGATAAGGCAGGGAGGAGCGTGAGGATAAACCTTTGCCACGTATTTTCCGCTGTTCATTAATCTATGGAAATAAGGGTGGCAGGTTTATTCAAGTATCAAGGAGACCAGGAAAGTTGGTTGCTTTTCATTTTCAAATCAGGACTAGGAGGGAAAAAAAAAAGTCACCCAAAAAAGCTTAGAGGAACATTTCATTCTACAAGCATCCTTTAAAAGTGTCAGGCTTTCTAATTACAGTCCAAAGATGACCACTGCAGCCTTCAGCAAGTAATGAGAGGCATTTGAGGATGAAGGCTTTGATTCTGAAATAAGCATGACCCAAGTGTAGCCTCCCTTTACCAAAAAAAAAGCTGCGGTAGCTTCAGTTTTAATAGGCAAGAAGGAAAGAATAAAACAGAAAAAAAAAACCAAAAACAAACAAACCAGCACTTGATGATGATCCTTTCTCCCCTCCCCAACAAAAAGACAAGTAGTTTTATCTGCCTGAGGTTGCCTCTGATAGTGCTTATGGTCCGGAAGTACCACTCATGGGTACTTAAAGCAGCATCACTCAGAAGCATAAAAATAGAATAAAGTTGTACAGCAAATGAGAAATTATGATATAACTCAAGTGTTGTGACACGAAACAAGCAAAACAAACGCTCCCAACATTCCCTGGAACTGATAAAAATCTATCTGAAATTAGTAGTGCCATCGAGGTATTGCTTAGGATGAAGTGGTGCCTTTGAAAGCTCCCTGCAGCAAGAGTCACAACAGCTTTGTGGTGAAGCTAACCATTTTGGGCAATGGGAAAGAAAGTAAGACCATTGTAGCTGATGATTCATGTGGTGCAGGCCACAGAAGAAAAGAGAGAGAGAAAAGGAAAAAATGGTTACTGACCAGATCTGATGGTTCACATGGTTCAGGTTGAAGGAGGGAAGAGAGAGCGTGGAGTCTTGTGTGTTTATGTAGCTCAGTTTTCCCTCCCAGGCAGGATGTCTGGTCAGTGCCTTCCAGGCCAGAGTGAGGTGTGCTGTAGCCAGTCACAGGCTCCAAGGGTGTGGTGTGGGCGGGCCACCAGGCAGGTCTGCCTTGACTGACAGCCTGGCTACACCACCATCAGTGGTGCCATGTGCTCTGCATGGGCTCAGCTGTGTTGGCTCTGCCATGTGCTCTCAGAAGGGTTTATGTGCAGGCCTTACCGTGTGCCTGCAGGTCTAGACCCAGCCCTTCCCTGCAGACACACACACAGACACCCATAGTAGGTTGCTTCCCACCCATATCAATAATTCAGTGAGATTCAGATCCAGCACCTCACATCCCACCCGTGGGTCTGGACAACCACTGGAATTATTGGATCTTCTTCTTGTAGCAGCAGTGGTAGGAGAATCTAGCTGACAGAAGAACAGAAGAAAGAGGAAAGAGGAAGTTGTGAGCAGCTGGCATACAATAGATAATTTGAGGGAAAGTGACCCTCGTGTAATTTTTGACTGAAGAACTGTCAAGCCCCATTGGTTCCAATAGGGCCTGGTGGCACCAAGGTAGGTTTATAGGGACATTGTATGAGAAGAGTTTCCAACAGAGAAGCAAGAAAAAACACCAACATTTTAAGGGAACTTTTGTGGATTCAGAATTTAGGGGGGAGGGTGTTGTTTGTTTTTTTTTGTTGTTGTTGTT
>VYXB01006002.1:34940-68889 GCA_013397135.1 Pachyramphus minor
TTTTTTTTTTAAATCTTAACTGCTTTTCCTTTCAGAAGAGAACCAGAAAATGGTAAAAACATATTTTGGAGCCAGTTTAGCCATGTTCTGAGCCACATGTGCTGATAATGCTGAGGAATTCTGAAAGACACCCATTAAATGTGGAAACCGTGCTGTTAAATCTACGTCACCACCTTGGCTAGTGAATAAAAAGCCGAGTAAAAGAGCAAGGGAAGAAAGCAGAACTCCTTAAATAAGTGCAAATAATGAAGGGTAGAACCTGGGTAGAACATAAAAAGTGAGCAAGTTAGGTAAAATAAAGCTCCAGCACCGTTTCTGCAGACATATTTTAGAGGCCAGTCCAACATTATAAACAATTGCTATAAAACCTGAAAGGTCCAGGTGTCGCTAAGTCATGTTTACTTTATGGCTTTCACTTTGCTATTTGGCAGGACTTCTAAGACTGTACTGAGTGATATTGCCCTTAACTTAAAGCACTATAACTTTCTTGCTCAAACTTAAAAGAGATACTGTGAAATTATTTAGCAACTTCTTGGGCTGTAAACCCAGAGTCCTCTCCTGTGTGTCAGTCAGCCCCCCATTAAATGCTGCATTTGGATGGTGGGTGTGTGGTGGGTTTTGGGTACGCTCATGGGAATAGGGGCAAAGAGGGGGAAGACTAAGGATATGCCTCTTCTCCTCCAAAGGGTTCAAACTGCTGGTAAATTCCTGGACACTTGAGAGGACACTGGAAATGGGAACAAAACCAGTGAATAGGGGCAAAGCCTTGGGCTTGTCTTGTCTCCCCTTGGGTAAAGTGGTGTGGCAGGAACACAAAACCAGTGGAGCAACATATTGCACTGTTGGGGCCCCACCATGCTTCCCACCTGGGCCAAGAGTGGGTGGGTGACACAAAACCAGAAGACTCTCATATAGCTGAGGTCAATGTTTGGCCTTAATGAGTTGACTTAAGGCCTATATATCTAAAAAAAAATAAATATAAACTGTCATTTAAAGAAATGATAAGAGAACCATCTTTTTAAACTCAAGTCAAATAATATGACAATAAAGTCAAGAGTTATAGGTACTGTAGATTGTCCTTTACCAGACACTCTATTACGTGCAGTCATTAGACCGGCTATAAAAAGAAGGTTTAAATACTAATGTATTTTTTAATTTGTTTTATACCCTAAACAAGCAATCAATGTACATTAATAAACATAATTGTTTTTTTGGCATTTGTCCATTCATTTGGTCTACCTTGTCAGCTCCAGCAAACACATCAGCAAAATTCAGTAACCACAATACACAAGAAGGAAACACCAGTGAGGCCATCTCAAATATGCATAATGTATTGAATTACTTTGCTGCTCCACTATTGACAGGCTGAAACCTCCAAAGTTGGCCATAACTGTCCTCCTGTCCCTCTTAAACAATGACTTTGACAGGTTTTTGTCCACAAATACAGCTTTGGAGTGCTAGTGCAAAGAACCTTTAACGAGGTGGTAAATATGTTTACCTTTGATAAGGTGAGCTGCCTGATAAGATAAGGTGGATGGCCACTTTTCAAAAGCAAACATGTACAGAGCAGGGAGCTTTCACCCAGGAGCTGTGCTGGATTTGATCAGCGTAGGGAAACGTCTACACGCTCTGGAATAGCTTCCTGAAATCAATTTGTTCCTTTTCAGTTTTAATTATAAAATACCACTCGCTAGAGAGAGATTTATTCACTCAAGAGGGTGCAATGTTGGAGATGGATGTGCAAAAGGTGCTCATCTCTGTAGTCTCAGCAATTAGGGTACTACAGCTCTCAGATTAACTAGGACGCTGTGGCTATCTACCTCCTGGTGTGTCACCTCCAAGCAATCCCCATCCCAGGGACATCCTGTAAACGGGAAAGATCAGGAAATATCTCAGAGGAGGAGACTCTCATTGGTCTGGTGTGATTACCCTGAGTGCTAGTGACCACACACCAAGAAAAAGCTCCACTGGGGGCAAAAATCTGTCTTGCGTCCCTCTAATGCCTCCTGACATCTCTACCAGGCCCTCTCCGTAGGTGACCCTACCAAAACAACTCTGGTTGGCCCGCCAGTTGTAGGCGAGAAGACGGGAGGTAACGTGGGCAGCGTCTGTGCCACAGAAATTTCTTAAAATGTCATTTGTCAGAGGAGAGGAAAGCGAGATTGTTGCGAGAAGAGCTGAAGCTGAAAAGGTCCAAAACGGGAGCTCCACTAAAGGCTTTAACGCACTAGAAAATTTATGAAAACATGAATAAAAGGTAACTTATTCAGTGTCAGCCTTACATATTTATAGTTTAAAAATTAGTCAAAGTTTATGTCCCGAGGTTGCACCTACAGGAAGCCAGATGTGTGCCTTCTGCATGTGACCTAAGACAGGCCTGAAGCAACAACTAGATAATTTCTCGCTCATACTCCACACCGTCGATCGCGGCGGCTTTCTGAGGTGAGAGAATCTGACAGCACTAACTCTCCAGGGCAGAACTTTCCAGTCAAGTGGATCAACGGACTGAAAATCTCTTATGAATAGTCATTAGGCCTTCATTACAAACCCCTCACAACCCAGTTCTCTTTTCGCAACCAAATGCCTTTTGTCATCTTCACAAGGTGCATCATTTAATTACCAATTGATTTCTTTATATATGACAACATGTCAGATAGCAAAATACAGTGTATCTCCCTTAGGGGGAGAAGTCTGTTAACTATCAGCGTGCCAGATTACTGAATTTAGCTGGAAGACAGCTATTCCCTCCACTGCGCCTTTATTTTTAACTCGCTTTCCAGTTTTCCACAGGAGCAACGCGGACAAGAGGCAAAGGCAAGGAGCAGTGCAAAGGGGGATCATCCCCCCCCACATTCTGTCAAAAAATTAAAGCTGACTTCCAAGGTTTCTCACCCTGTTTTTAGGCCCGGGCACCCCATGCACGCACACATGTACGTTGGCATCGTCGGCTGTGTGCACACACAGAGCCGGGCTCAAACACGTCAAACAATTGTTCTCATTATCCCAGGAATTTACCCAGCTTCTGACTTTGCTAGCACGCTGAATCTTCCCCTTCACAACTGCAGCCTGATAATCAAGCCAGTACTGTATTAATAAGCTGAATAATAAGGGAATTTCAGAAATGTACAGGACTATTATACCGTAACAATAAAACCTCAAACTGAGTAAACCAGAGCAGCGCTGAAGGTAGGCGTCGGGAAAGAATGAAACCAGTGTTGCAGTAATGCACTCCATTGTATGGCAGTGTAAATGCCTGCTTCTTTCATACACAGAAGCTACATTACACGAGTCCGAAATGTTCTCAGAGCATCACTGTGCCTGGTTGTGATAGAACCTGGCACCAGCAAGCACTGAAAGCTGACATTATACTGTAGGATGTGCTGCAGGTGTGCAGGCCTGCGAACGTGCTCTAATTACATATTTTCCTGCAGAGCAACAATTAAGGTCGCCAAAATAATTGCCAGTTTCTTAATCCCTCTCTAACAAGACTGACATAAGGAATGGTTTATTTTTCTCTGGTTATTTTGAAAGTGTTCTCAAGATTTTGGTGGGTTTTTTTCTAGCGCGCTGCATAAAACTAATTCTTACGTTCGAGTGTGTGATTATAGCCATTGTTGCTGCTGGGATGGTGTTTTTTCAAGCCCAAACCTTTTCTGAATTCTAGAGTACAACTAAAATAATGAAGAAATGCTGATTGTATAACCTGGCGTGCTGTTTCAACATTTTCCCTGCGTGAAGGTACCTATTTTCCCTTCCTGCGTGCATTTACTCTGTGTTTTGGGGCTCTTTTTCAAGACTGCAAGCTTGAAGCCGGTGCTCAGAGCCCTCCACAGTGGCATTAGGACTGCACTATTCCAGTCAGGCAGCCAGAGAACTACAGAGTCCTGTCTGTGTCCAGGGCTCAATAAAGAATCACCTTTATTTTCATTACAACTGGCCTTATCTACTGTGGGAGACATTACAGAGGCTTCTTTCTCAGCGGCTTCAAGCACTTGACTTCAAACAATTGAAACAATTGTAGTACATGAGACAGAAAGGAGATGTCTAGTGCATCCATTTGCAAAGCTGAGGCATTTAACAGTAACCATTATATATTGTAGTTATATATAGCTCTCTTGCAGACCTCAGGAATAGTGGCCAATGTTAGTCAAACTCGGAGATGGCATCAACAGCCACAAAGTCAATTGATTTTCATCATGAAACACCAAATGATATGAGCCATGAGCCCTCCATCCCTCCCATCCAATTCTTTCAGAAAAGAAAATCTGTCTGAGAAAGCTCTGGTCTCAGCCTCCATGTGGAGACCTTCTCTTCTTCTAATGCCTCAGAATTTTAGGCTCACCTCAAGCCTTGGCTCAAATTTTGGATGAAGAGGTAGCTTGGGACACCTCAGCTTTGGGGTGACTTCTGCAGAAGCTGGCTCAGACCCATTCAGTGTCTCTGAATAAATACTCTGAAAGGTATTTTATACAGAAATACAAGAGCATTTGTATTCAGTCATGTTAGGACAAACCTCCACTTCTCGGTTAAGTCAAAGGTTAATAGTCTGCTCTGATTACATTTTTAAATAGTAGAACTTCTTCCCAACTTTCTGATAGAGCCTGCTGTCCCTGCTCTACCTGCAGATCCTACTGATGTCAGAATCAGTATTGCTTATGTCAGGATTAAATTTATCTGAGCAATCCCAAAGATCAAACAAAAAGTGCCACACAGCCCCATGTCCAGCAGTGTGCCAGATAGATTGGCTTGACATGCAAAATTACACTCAAACATCTAAGAATATTAGCATTCATAAACCAGGCAAGACACCCTTTGATAATTGCTGGCAATCTGAAAACTCTGCTCTGAGGATATTAAAAGTAAACTGTTATCGTCTGATTGCCAGTTTTAATCCCACTGATATAAGCTGCCACAACCTGTCAGCATTAAATATATAACAAGGGGGTATGAATATAAACTTCTACTGGGGAGTGTAGGTAGATGTCCACCTTTGCAAAGGGCATTACATGTACCCAGACTTCAGAAGTGATACTAATATCACACTCCTACTAAGTTACTAGTTTTACTGCTAACTCCACTACTCACTTTCTAAATTTGTCCCTCTTTCCTACACTTCTCTTGAAGTCTTCCTTCAGCAGAGATGAGCTAATCAGTTGCTTAGACACCCGTCCTCATAAAGCTGTTCACATCTTTTTATGCTTCACCTGCAAAAGCCGGAACAGTTGCACTGCGATACAGGAAAATGTATTTTCCCTCATTGTACTTATTACTTTGCTATGGTCATTGATTTACTCTGCAAGTGAGTAAACAAAGGAAATTTAAACTTTAATGGATATTAAATTATTTGCAAAATGAATCATTTCCACTTCTCGAAAGGGACAAATGTATTTTGTCCCCTCGAAACCTGCTTAGAAAGGCTGCTTGGGAATGATAAAGCTCAAAGCTGAGGGTCATCTACAACAAGCTTAAGATTTTCAAACCTGGTGGTTTCATTAAGGCTGTGTACAGAAACATATGGTGTGATTCTCCAAGGAGTGAACGCCACATAACTTAACCCATGTCACTTGTAGGCACTGAATCTTCAGTCTCCAGCGTATTCAGCACGCTGGGAGGTGTTGGTGTAGGCACCTGACCCGGAATCCAGGTTGGAAAATAGAGGGTTTAGTGGGCCCGCACCCTACGGAGACTGCAGGCACTGGGAAAGGTCACTGCAGAAGGCAGATCAGAGCCAAACCATGACCCTAAGAGAGGGCCAAGTCTCACTGGTTTCATTCACGTGAGAACTGCAGTGATTTCAGAGAGGAAGACATGGCCCTGTTTACATGAAAATGCTTTGAAGGGAAATATTTTAAGTTTTGATCAAAACCTCATTTACATTCCTATGAAGAAACTGCGAAGAGTTATAAATGAGCTGTAGAGTATATTATAAAACACATTTTAAAAGTAACATGTGCTCAGAGATGGATAACATTAAAATAAAAGTAGGTGCAATATCCAAGATGAACATTTCTGCTGAGCACAGATCACGCGAGAAAGCATTCCACAGGCATAACTTTGCAGATAATCAAAGCCAAGTATTAATACATTTTTATCAGTCCACCTTCTAAACAATATTTCAGTAGATTTCCTTTCACACAGTGATATTTGTAATAAACGTTCTGCCTTTGTTTTAAAGTCAGTCCGTAGAAAGATGACATCAGCTTAGCAAACAATAAAGTGCCTGTAATATTGTCTCCAGAGGGCTGTTACATTTACTTTGTAGCAGTAAAATTCAATTTTCAAAAAACACTACATGAATGATGTTAGGTTATTAACCCTATCACCACCGTAAAACATCATCATTGTGTGCAGAATGTAGGTCACTATCTAGGAGCTAGAAGTTGCTTTTTGTTAAATAATCCATTTAAGCTGCTTTTCTTTCCTATAGCTTGGGTTGTGTCCCTTCCCTTTGAAAAAACAAACCAAAAAACAGTCTCATTTTTAATCTCAAGGCTCTGAGCAAGCGTCCTTATTACACATCTCATTTTAAGGTGTTCTTCCTTTGTTACTTTCAGATTTGGCCGCACACTTTTGAAGAGCGACTCTCTGTGAATTCTTGTTATTCAGAGCTGCTCTCAAAGAGAGAGAGAAGAAAAAAAAAAAGTGTATCAGATCAGCCTACGCCTGTGGTGACTCTCACAAGTTTCAGTTCAAGGAAAGAGAAGAAAATCAGCAGCTACAAAATTCTGACTCATTTTGAAATTTCAGCGCGATTGAGTAGCGGCCGTCCCGATTTGGGGACTGACTCCTCAGCCCCTGCTCATGCTCAGAGCTCCTGGCTGAACCTGGTTTTCCCAAGCAAGCTCCACAGAGCCAGGGGAAAGAAAGATCAGCGAGCAAACTGTCTGCAAGCCAACCCGTCACATGGCTCCCTATAAAGAGGATTTGCATACCTGACACAGCTATGGAAATATTCCCTGTCCGGGAAGGGGCGAGAAAGAAGTGCTAACAGTGACCTGCCATCAGGATGCAAGGGGTTAACTAGTTAAACTTCTACAACCCCCCACAGTAACTTTCCAAAAGCTGACAATAAGTAAAAGAAGTGCTGGTTATCCATTTTTTAAAGGGATGGGATTGGTTTTAGAAGAAAGGGAAAGAGGATCAAACACCTCAGAGCAACAAAAGGTTGTGTCAGAGGGCCCTCAATCACAAACCTCCTTCAACAAGAGATATTCCAACCTTCCAGAGCAGTTACCCGGGCAGCACAGCTAAAAAGTTCCCTGACATGAAAAGAACAAAAACAGAAGGGACAGAGGTAGTTATTGTTATGCACACTCCTCTCTTTTTTTTTTTTTTTCTGGGGCTTTTTTTCTCCCCCACAAAACTTTTTGCATAAGCTGTTCGGGGGAGAAGTAATAGCGCTGCTTATTGAAAAGAAATCCCCCCTCTTTGCATCTCCTACCTCCTAGGTTGGGAGGTATGGCCCAGCAGATTCTCAGCCAGGAACACCTGATGAATGGGGAAGGTCAGCTCCATGAATGCTTCAAAAGAGGCATCCGAAATTAATAAACATAATTATAAGAGTGTAAATGTCTCCTGGTTTTCATCGCCCCCTGAACACACAGCTGATTTTTTTTTATTTTCTTCCAGACAAGTGAAGTTGTGTGCGCACAAAGAATGTAAATTATTTGCATTTGCGGTGTCAGGTCTTGGAGGTATCTTAACAGCATGTAAGAATTTTCCACTTAAATGTAAATTATTAACAAGTCAGAGTTTTCATTTGTTTTATCTCCTGATGTGCAATCTAAATAAATAAATGGCACACTTTACAGTGTTCACCACCCACTTCCCTGCTCCTTCAGAAACATATTTTATATATGCTACCTCTGCTTGAATAGGATGGTGGATTATTCGCTCTTTCATCATTTATCTTTGTCTCAGTGCTTCTGAGGGGCTGAGGTTGTTGTTTTTTTGCTAAAACAAATTTACCTCTAGTACTTCATCAAGTTTTCCTGTGTAATATCGCTAAGTAAACAGCGCAGTGGTTTATTCATAAAATATTCATATTTCAAAATGTTCCTTCCCATCCACCCCTCCTGGGTTTACCTATGTTTACAAATATGTAAGCCTTGTTAATATGCCTTGTCTGGGGAATGGTGAGTAGTGACCCTCCTTGAGGCACAGCTCTCGCTGAAGAAGTGTATTATTTCAGCTGGGAGAGCAGCAAAGCTCCGGGATGAGACTGATTGATTAAGACCAGATGGATGGCCACACATAGGTGTGACAAAAATAGAAACACATTGCAAACATTCCTGGCATTGTCCTCCTGTGGTCTGGGAGGTGGATGGACCCGGTGGTACCTTATCTACCTCCTGATGGGCTCCAGAATTGAAGAATGTTAATGAAAGCTAACTCTGCTTCTCCTGCCTTACAGTGACACTTATTACAATGAATCAAGCTAAAAATTGTGACTTGTAAATAAACTCTGGCTTCACCCCCCTGCACCCTGATCGAAAAATGACAGCTGGCATGCCACTGGAAAGCATTCACACGAGTTTCCCTGAAATTAATTCGAAGTAAAGAGCTCAGAAAGAAAGAAAAAGAAGAAAAGAGAAAGAAAACAAACAGACCGTACCCACATCCTCTCCTTAAAATTAAACTTTCAGAAACCACATAAAGGAGTAAGTGCAAAATGAATGACCTCTGGTTTGAAGAAGAATGTTTCATTGAAACCCTCTCAGCTTTTATGTTTATTGGCCATAAACTGACCAACTCTCTCCGCAAGGCTGTGGTTGTTCTTCACAGGAACGCTAAGCCAAGGGTCGGAATCCCGCTCACCTTACTGAAGTGAGGGGTGCCAAAGGAAAGGGGGAGGTGGTGAGCAGGATTTGGCCCATTCTGGCCAGGCACTCCTCAGATGCTGCCTTTACCTGGTCATACCCACCCTTTATTATTTCGCATGGCACATGAAGTATTTCTCACACTAAGAAAAATGCCATTAACTAAACCTTCCTGTTCACGTGGAGAGAGTCAGGAGTTGTGGGAAGGAGGTGGGAAGGAGTGCAAGACCAGGCTCTCAGGGTCACCTCATTTCGGTCCCTCCACCTATTGCACATCAGAAACCAGTTGCTTGGAAAGCTTGAGGGATCAGCCCCAACACCAAGACATGCTTCAAAATCCCAGGAAGATCTCAAGGCTACGCCTGGCACAACCCTTTTCCCATGGCCTCATGACAGCCGTGGAGGAAGATGGGAGAAACCAGACCCTCAAGTTTCCTCTCTCTCTCTCCCTGAAACTCCTGTTCAGCCCCAGCGTGAGTTTTTCGTTGCCACTCCCCTCACATAGGCCTGAAACGATTACCTACTTGTTATAAATCTTCTCAGGTTTCACAGGCACACATTTGCCGGTAGGTTCCCGACCAGCATTTCGGGACGTTGGGCTCACAGAGACACGTTCTCACACATGCAAAAGCCCTATGATGGATCAGGGGCTCCTCCATTCACCCCTCCACTTTAAGCAAAACCGTTCCTAATATACCTTTTCATACGTGAAGCATAATGAATGTACCTTTTCTTATGCATGTACAATACTGTACTTTCACCCAGTGGCAAAGAAGTTCGCTAAATTACTAAGAGCGTTTAAAGAGGTGGCATTCATTGTAATATACAAAGGAATTTAAAGCACATTTACAAATGAATCGGCAGGCACGCCAACAGGAAAAACAAGCTTAAATGTAAAATTCAAAAAGAAAAAAAAAATAAAATTGAGGATTGCTTGAAGTTATTATTATGATATGAAAATATTTGTCCATTTTGCAGGCTGAAAACTACTTAATTTCTCTTCATCTGCAATTCAGGTGACGGTGGTTTTAAAGAAATATTCTTTCCCTTGGTTTCCTTCTCCCCTCCCCAACTGAGTAATAAAACATAGACTGATTTAAATAAGAATCATTATGCTCAGAAGGCCTCCTCTGGCTGGAAGACTTTTGTTCCACATGTCCCATAATCTTACTCCCACATGGCTGCCATAAGGTTGATGGTGAAATCAAACTCTACTATAGAATTTGCTTTTAGACACAGTAAAAATATGTATATCAGTTTGTGGAAAGGAGTCCCATAATTTAGGTAATGGGAGAAATATACTTGGGATAGAAACCTCTTGACTTTGCTGCTCTCTTCCCTGTGTTTTTCCGTCGTCCAGGTTGCTATTAGCATATGAAAAATGCTTTTAATTTTATCCATTTCTGGCCATATCTGTCACACACACAGGCGAGATAGCGGTTAGGTTTCAACTTATCTCTTCTTTACCACCTCAGCAGCAGGTTTAAAATAGATCACGCTCTTTTAGTTATTTGCAGCCAAGGTGTGTGTAACTCCCTTCCTGAGCAAAACCTGATAAAGGAAGAGCAAGACAGACCGTCGGGGGCAGTTTGCTCCCAACTCAACCCCAACTATCCCTCTTGCAGCATCTGACAGTATTAGTTTCACTTGAAAAGTACAAGTCAGAGCAGCTCTCACCCATAACTCGGGTCACAACGTAGCAAGGCTGGAAGTTACGGCCCTATTTTTAAGCCCTTTCTATTTGTTGCTTATCTGTTTCCTTAAAACTCCCACTCCCACCCCTGCCCTATGGACGGAGCGCACGCGGCGCGGCAGCTCCCACGCGCCCTTTGCCAAGACAAGGCGACTTTGTTTTACACCCAGCGACATCTTCCAGCCAAACCCTATCCCCAAATTCTTCACGGGGGCACGTGACACGGGGCAACCCGTGGCAGAGCCCAGGGAAAGCTCTCAGCAATGTGCAATCCATTTGCACACATGCTATGGATCTCATGGCGTCAGTCATACGGTCATTGCACACACAAAATATTTAAAGCCCGTTTCTGCTACTTTTTAAAGTAAATTAAAAACTCCCATTGCCTCCCAGGAAATTAGGCTGAGGCCCTAGGACCGGCTTAAAGTGGTGAGGCGCTGAGCGTTTGCGTTTAGTGGTATTTGGCCTGGAAATATTTGTGGCTTGGTAAAATTTTGCACACACACTCTCCAGATTGGCTTTTTGGGACATGTTGGGGAAATGGTTATTTTTGCATGAACATTAAAAAAAAAAAAACAAGAACCAACACAAACACATGAAATTATGCTCTGTTTTAATGAAAGGGTGGTTTTGCTTGACAAAACATGTGTCTTTTATTAACAGTATTAATAGAAATAGGCCTGCTTTCAGACTTGCAATGAAACGTGACAAAACCCAGGGCTGGATTCTCAGCTGAGCTTTAGGTACCTTTGCAACCCACTGCAGCCCTGCCCCAACAAAACCCATCTCCTGGGAAAAAAACCAAATGCCTGAGCATCCTACTAAAAATATCTCCAAGGCTGGGAGCTACACCAGCTACATCATTTTACAGGATGTTTTCTCCATCTCAGAAATTCAGGAGATCCTCCTTGCATCATGCAGCAGCCGAAATGGGTGTGTATGATCAGCCTGTATGTTATTTTATTTTATTTTTTTTTCCTTGGATCAGCCCAAAGGAGCCATGGGAATGGCTCTTACCAGTGATGCCCACTCATCTGCAGTGGTTAATAATAGCCAGACAAGCTCCAACCTTCTGGCTTCAGTAGGACCCACGGATGTAAAAGGCTGCAGGAGAAAGCCCTGGAATAGTCCAAATCAGTTCAGAGAAGATCAGCCTGCTTTGCTAGAAGTTATAACATGAGGAAGAAAGGGCACCTTGCAATAATCAGAGGGATTAAGCTGATGAAAAAAGCACCTGAAACAACTTTTTCTCCCCACCTCGCTGAAAGAGGAAGAGGGCTCTCCTAAGTAAATAAACCAGCACAGTCCTTTCTCATTTTGACCATTTCTCGCCATTTTACTCAACTGCCAGGCACACAGAAGCCTTAACCCTGACAACACTCATGTGAAAACTCTCGGTCTGATTTTTTCTAACTGGTCTGACTTCTTTATTAAAGGCTCTCTGGCTGTAAGTGAGTGGGTGTCAGAGGTGCAGTATTTCACAGATCTGTGGGTCACTGCCTCATTTTTCTCTGCATTGAGATATTAAAAGTTCCTCTTAATACAGAAAGCATGAAGAAAAATGAACAACTCAAACTAAACCGATATTCTCTGGGTATATTTATTTCGTGATGATGGCAATGAACTAGCCCCTTATATGTTTTCTATTGTCTTCAGTAAAGACACACTTTAATCACCACCCAACATATGAAACCTGCCTATTGGCCTATTGATATTTCTTTTGCACTGAGCAAGAAGCCAACATCCTATTTTAAATATAACTTTTAAAAATTACATTACCTAAGAAAAAGCTAGCAGTATTCCTGATAAAATATACTGTGGTGGGGCTGAAAAGTGCATGCAAAGCAAGCTGCATTATTAGAATGTTTAAATATTAATTATACCGCTGTGTAGTAAAGATGATCAACTGTGAGTGTCAACTAATTTTCTAAAAGCTGCAATGTTGGATTTTGTCTAAACTTCTATTGTTAAGCTAAAACTAAAAGCCCAGCAAGTTTAGTCTACTGGAGTGTGTTTATTTTTATTGGTTTCTGCATAATTTTTTTTAACATAAACCAACTTTAACCCCTTTACTGTAATCTCTGCCAGTGGAACTCCAATAGCACATCATAAAATTCCTATAATTCTTCAAAGCAACGTAGCTGGAAAAGAAAAAAAAAAAAACAACTATGGGCACTTTGCAACAAACGCCAACTACGAGATTCAGCCAATTAAATTTAACTCTTGAGAGCTCATTTTGCTGGCAATATATGTGTAGGTGTAGGTTTAGCTCACCCTCCCATAGCCAGTTTTGTTGGGGGAAGCTCCCAGCCACGATGCTGGGCACTGGGCTGGCTCTATTGTGTGAAAAATCCCTCTCAGGTGGTACCTAGTGCTGGTAGGGGAGGGAGGCTGAGCGGACAGATGGGGAGGCAGATGTACAATGCTGCATAAAAGTAGAAAGACTTATATTATCTTCTGCAAATGCCTTAAGTGGCTGAGCGCAGGCAGCAGGCGGAGGGGGACCAGGGTGGGGAGTGAAGGGTTAAGCGAAAAATGACTGTCATTTCTTTCCCTGCAAGCAGCTATTGCTCCCTCAGACTTTTTAAGAGGAGCCACAAGACTCGAGTGAGAGAATCACTTTGAGATTCTTCTGCGAAGACAAAGAAATAGTGTGCACCGAGGCTGGTAGGCTGCCTTCCGTCACTCATGGATGCTCTGCCAGGATTTCCCACCTGAGACAGATTGCGACGCATGTTCGAATCACTCATGCAGGAGAAGCAATACACAAGTTCAGTGTAAAGCCACTTTAAAAGCTCATCGGGTGCATACTTTACTTGTACAAAATACCTTATTCATGATGGAGCAGTGAGGGCCTAGGTAATTACTTGAATCAAGGTGGCCTCAGAAGTGTTTAAATCTACAAGGACACTTACAGCATGAATAATGCAAAATAATTTGCATCTAAATTTTTTAAGTGTTCTTTATTCAAAAACTAAAATGCAGTTCCGATTAAAGTTTGATGAGTGAAAGCTGAGCACTTCATACCCACTGTGAAACGTCTCCTATTTGTGGAAATTATTTCAGACAGTGGTAAAGGGACAAAAGAGATCAAAAAAAAAAAAAAAAAGTTGGTGATTAATCTGCATTACTTTTAAGCCATCCTTATTTCTTGATGTTTGGTGAGTAGGAAGTTAATTTCCGAACTTGCTGGTCTGATACCATCTACATTTCACCCCTTTAAAGCAGCCCCATCAAAAGCACAGCTCTAATTATTAGCCAAACAAAATAACTATTCTTTTGCCTTCGATGATAGCGCGAAGCCACTCGTGGCTCTGAAATTTGTCCAGTATCTCTTAGTGCAATTAATCTCGCCTCTGTCCCCGTCAACCTCTTTGGAAAAGCCTTACGTGCAAAAATACCCTGGCTGCCTCTCACTCTGTGTGCTTATAGGGCACGGGCTTGCATTTCTTCACTTGGAGCGTGTTGCATCCCTTTCTTTTGAATTTGCCATTGACAGCATAAACTGCTGAGTATATCATCGGTTCAGCACTTTATTATATCGTCTCCATTCCTATTTTAGAACGTGTTGAGCAACCCCCATAAAAATTGTTAAAGAGGAAGGAGTGAACAAGACAAATGTTGTGTAATGTGCTCGCTGAAAATTATGCTTTCCTCTGCCTAGAGCTGGAGGCAGAGGAGAAAAAGGGAGAGGGAAAGCATGTCAGAAACAGCCGTTTTTGCATGCAAACATCAATGCTCCCGTTGTTAAATGTGCTTAATTCACGATTATGTTTCCAACACTCGAACCTGCCCGGCTCGCTGCTGGGAAGACACCAAGAGAAGAGATGTTCAAAGTTGGAGAGTTTGCAGATCCCTGGAGATTTCTGTGGGAGAATCTCCACAGATCTGCTCCCTGTTTGTTCCTGCCCTCCAAACCCAAAGTCTCGCTGCGGTACGAGAGCCAGAACTTCCAAAAAGCAGCCCCAGCAGCCAGAGGGATGTTTTTTTCCAGTTGCTAAAACCTCAGGTTGGGAAATCTGCTGGGATCCAACAGGTTAGGCAGGCGAAAGCTTCGACAGGCAGCGAAGTTTTAAGCACTGGCTCAGTGCGAGCAGCTAAACTTTAAAGGCCCCTTTGCAAAGGAAAATCATTTTCCTGCTGCAGCCCTTATAAAGAATAAAGACTTCCAATTTATTACCGGCTCGAAAGCTGGCTGCCACTTTATTGGACTTTCAGATGAGTGTGCTCGCCACGCTTTCTTAGGGAGAGGATCTGCTACGTTTTTCTTGGATTTGGAACAATGCGAACATTTTTTTAACTCATTGAACAAAGATTTCCCCAGCAACAGACCCCCTGCTCAGCAGGTCACCTATCTTTGCGACAGTTTTTCTTTTCCCACGCTAACCCTAGGGCTCATTTGCATAAGGTCTCTGTTGTGACAATTAGTTTCAGGTGAGCTGATTTCTATGAGGTTTGCCCAAGACGATACACAAGCTCTGGGCCTCCCTGATCCTGGCCCTAATTGCGACTGACTGGCACCAGACACAATCACCCTCTTGATTCAGCAAATTGTCCTGCAAGTAGCTTGTTGTGACCCTGCAATGCACAAATCATATCATGTCAGCCCGGCATAGTAAACAGTGAATAAAGCAAATTCAAAAAAAAAAAAAAAAAAAAAAAAAAAAAAAAAAAAAAAAAGGGTTTATAAAAACTCCTCCCACTTCTACCAAAAAAAGAAAAAAAAAGAAAAAAAAAGGTTTCATAATAGCTCCTCCATCTTCTAGCCCCAGTGGACAAGATGAATACAAATTAAAGCTATATCATATCTGCGTGCTGGTGGAAGAGGTGTCTCTGCCCTGACTAACAACTTTGGTTTACTGGCAAGGCTTTTTGGGGGTTATCTTTAATTTGCTTTAGGGAAGGAAAAAAAAATCAGATGTTTCTTCCTTCTGTCACCTGGGGAGAAATTCCCCAGGTAGAGTAGCAGGGTCACTGTAAATATTTCCTAGCTCGTTGTTGTGGAAATAAGCAATATGCTCTTTCATCATCTCAGAAGCTACAGGGTACATCAATATGCACATTAGCTGGGCTCCCAGTAGTCCCTGCTCAGCTTAAAAAGCTGCAGAGGTTGGACAGACCCCACACATAAACAGAGATGCACAAGAGCATCTGACTTTTGCAAAGTTGGGACAGAACTTTTCCCAAAGAGCCCAAGGAGGACCTGGGGGTGCAGGGAGACCTCACTCCGCTCCCCCATGCCCAGCAGTCCCCCACCCCACAGCAGCCCCACTTTGGGCTTGGTCCTGCCCATTTTAGACCAGCGATAACCCCGTGGAGATCAGCCTGGAATTGGATCTGGTATTGACCTGTCAGTCAGGGGAAATACACAGCCTCTGAGAGGGGCAGAAAAAGGGAGCAAACAATAAATCCAAGGGGACAAATGCAGAGTTAAGGAGGCTGGAGGAACACCTTTAACTGCCACACTAACAGCAACGCTGGGTCAGGATGAAGAACTGTCCTTATCTGGGAATCACTCCCTTTTCCTCAGTTTGACTCACAGTTTTCATGTTATTTTTTTGGTGCAACGCTCAATTCTTTCCTACCGGAGCAGCTCCGGCTGTGACCTCTGCCCCATGAGTGTGAGTCAGGAGAGGTTCCCTCCCCACCTTATATATTGCCTCTTTTTTTTTTTTTTTTTCTTTTAAGTGAAGTCTAATTTGCAAAATATTATTCACCATAGAGACAAAAACTGCTCCCCTGCTGCAACTGGGATATGAAGGGTAAACTCAAGTCCAGACAGGTATATCAAGTCCCTGACTTCAGAGAGAGCCCATGAGGGTAGGATTAGACCCCTTGAATATATTTCGTGATGATCATTATGTGAATTAGATTAGCCTATTAGTTTTGGACTATTTTTAATCTCCTGGGGAAATCTGTATTTACATTTGGTTTGGTTTGTTTTTTTTTTTTCCCCTGATGCAAATTGCTTCCCCAAATAAATAGTTATGTTAAAAATCCTAGTAAAAAAACTGTTTCAAAATCCCTCACTGACCGTGGCCCGTAGCCAGTGTGAGAGGTCATCCTGCCAGTCCCAACAGTTTGCAGCTGCAGTTGAGGTAAATATGTAGGCAAAAGAGCATCTGACACAGTGCATTCCTGTTAATCTGCAATCTTATCAACTGGTACAGGCAAAAAATCTTAATTGTTTATGTGCATAGAGGGATAAAGGTAAGAATGAATGAAAAATCACCTCTCTGTTGAGGACACCAAGTTTTATCCTGGGAAAAAACGTAGTTTTAGGGTAGGAGACCTAATTCTTTTTTACTGGTACAATTGCATTGATTTATAAGTCATTAAATCTTCTCATATTCGTGTGATCTCAGGATTTGTTTATGATCTGGGGTTCTGTCCCAAGCAGTCCTGTATGTTGCCTAAATTAATGTCAGTGAAGTGGGGGATACCTCCCCAAACCCCTGCAGGCAGGGCAGACAGGACGGCAGGGATGCCATCCCACCCCGGGCTCCCCCAGCTTCACACTGCACATTTTCAGGACATTTAGGTTGCATTTTGACACAGAAACAGGACAGGCAGCACTCTCAAAGTAGGACACAACAGGGTCAGCCTTGGGTTACTTCTTCCAACTCCATGCACTGTCCTGGGTGCAGGGGTGGGAAACCACCTGTGTCCCTCTTGATCCCTCCTGNTCTTGGGTTACTCCTTCCGACTCCATGCACTGTCCTGAGTGCTGTGTCCCTCTTGATCCCTCCTGCCCAGCAAGGCATGGATGAGGAAGGACACTCAAAGTCCTGCCTACCATGAACATCTCCATGGACAATTGCAAGGCTCCCAACACTGTTCCCACCATATAAACCCTACCAGGCTTTGAATTACTTGGATAAACTCATTGTGTCCAGACTGAACCGCTGCTACCACGTTCAGCCACGGTGGTGGCAGGTCCAAGGTGGTCACAGTCATTGCTCACAGTCAGGCCAGGCCTGGGCTGTGGATGCATAACAAGAGACCTCACAAACCTCAGCTGCCCCATTTTTAATACATGTTCCATTTTTATTTTGTCCTGTGTCCATGCTAATGCTTTTATCCCTCTCATGACAAAAACCGTTCTCTTACACTGAAGGCAACACAACGAGCTGATTTTGAACTTTAACCTTCAGCAACTCTGTCTCTAATGCAAGGCAAAACTTTTAGATTTTTAAGTAAATAAACAGTTGATTCTGACAAAAAATGACTATTCCCTGAGGGGACATTTTTGTGAAACTGCGCCAGGTACAAAAAAAAAATGTATATTTTTTGGCTTGGTCATGAAACTGTCAAAACACAATTCTAACATGTTTTGCTGCATATGTAATTTTTTTCCCACAGCTCTTTCTGAGCAATGCTTAATTCTGAATTCTTTCTGCACCCAGAACTTGCAAGGAAACTGATAGATGCACAAGAAATTCAGGCTAAGTTTCTAGGTGAGGGAAATAGAACAGACAGGAGAAAGAAAAAGGAGGAAAAAAACCAAGACAAAGTCAGAGAAACTTTGTTAAACTTTCCAATAAATTATGCTTTTGGGGTAAAATTCACCCTCAAGATACACCTTTGGTGGGAGAAGGCTTTTGCTAGCCCTGGGTTCATGGGCTAAGTTTCATCCTCTGTTTTGAGGTACCTTGTTTAATTTTATTTTTAACTGCTCTCTTTCTCACATACATATATATTTGAGTGTATGTAAATATCAAAGTATCTTGATCGTAGTTGTGATTACAAACTTCACTTTTACTAAAAACAACTATGGCACTGATCTTTAAAATAATAATATATTTTCCTGAGTGCCTTCGCTGTTTCATCCCAGCAACTGAAACAGAGACAATCCCTTGTATGTTGAAATGTGTAATTATCATGTAGCCAAAAGGGAGGGTGTAATTTTCACATCTGATTACAAGGGAAGAGTGTAAGTGAAGCTGCCTCAGTAAACTTACACTTGTTTACCGAGAGCAATACCTTTGATATTAAAAACCCTAAACGTGTAAAACGCTGGAAAAAAATCAAGATTGTTGTGCACCAAAGCTAAACACTAACAACAAAAATCTCTAAGCAATTTTTTTGGCATAGTTACAAGTGAAAAGTCAATTCTCCTGCACTTGGGCTGGAGTCCTCACTTGAGATGTTAGCTGAGAGACTTACGAATTGTTTTTGCACAGTGTGCTCTACTTCTCATGTTGAAGTTTAAGAAGCTAAAGCTCCAGCTTTATTAAAAAAAAGTCTCTGCTGTTTATAACTCTATTTGGACAGTTCAAACTAGAGAAATGCTTTTCATATTTGAGTTCATCTTCACAGAATTTGCTTTTCTTAAATGTGTCTGCGTTTGCTTTCAAGTAATTTTTTTTTTTTTCGACACATGAACTCCTTGCAGTTTATTTCTCTCTTTCTTTCTCTTTTTCTTTGCTGATTTACCTTCCATGAAATGAGCTTCTGCTCATGTGAAATTATTTTTTGGCCACGTAGAAAAGATGGTATCAAGGAAAGGAAGAACTGTTACAGCAAATATCTCTTACCAAGGAGATTAAAGATAAGCAGAAAGATGACACTACAGGTAGGGGGGAAAAAACACTGAAAAACTGAGAAAGATATCAGAAACTGTTAAAAATTAAATAAAAATATAATTGTTGAAGAGGTATTTTAGTATATGTAGAATCATTAAAAACTGTCTGTGCAAGCATTGGATGTCAAAGTGTGAGAATTTCAGGCTTTTACTAACCAAGAAAAAGGAAGGGAATGAGAAAGAAAAACAAATTAATTTTTTGTATGTGGAAAAGTCTGCTTTTTGTTGGAGTATGAAGAAAAAAGATCATACGATTAACATGTGCACTCTCTATCAACAAGGCTATGAGAAGACCCTGTTTTCTAAAGTGTGCCTTTTTTCCTGCCCTAACATTAAGTTCCTGATCCTGTACTGTTATTCAGAACATCATACCCATTGGAAAAAATACCTACCATGGCAAACTAAGGCATTTGAAAAATAAAATGCAACCCAGTAATAGCAGTAATTCAACTTGAGGATGCAAGTAGTTACTTTAAAAGTGGTTTTGTCTTGTGTGGAAAGACACGAATGCAAGGGCTACTGAAAGCAATTTAATACAGGTGGGGGTTGACATTAATCTTTTATGACAATAATATTGTGGTGTTACAGGAGGGCAAAACCGAGTATCTTCTTGCACACAGAACCACTTCCCTAAGAGTCTGTGCCTGTCTTAAAAATACACATCTAGAATTGATGTTTAGCCCCAAATTCATAATGAATATGATTATTAAATAGTCTCCACTTGTGCAAATAATCGGACCTGTCCTCCTTCTGCTTCCCTCAGGTGTGATCCAGGCTTGCTCTGAGAGTGGTATAGGAATGCTATTCCTCCTGGCATGGGCTGAGTTTGATGAGCCCAGGGTGTGCAGAACTGGTTCTGCACAGTACAGAGCCAAATTCTGCCTTTAGTTGAGAGCAGTGCCCTGAAAGCCAGCAGGGCTGTGCAGGGGTAGATGGTGTGCCTGAGGTAGACTCAGTTTCTGGGCAGCATTAGTGTACTTAAAGCAACAAATTAATGTCTGTGGAACACTAATCAATGTTTGGTGCACTCCACATTTTTCACCGAGTTGTTAGAGTACATTTGCTTATATTTTGCACTATTTTAATTTAGCCATATTGATCAAACTGAACACTCAATAAGACCCTAGGCACCTTAGCCTTATTAAAATTAGTCAACTTGAAGTAAGTGAGCTGAGGAAGTAATGGAAACTATTCAGAGATTTAAATACAGTGCAGCCCACTTAAATAAATACCTGTTAATGAAATAAATCTGTATATGCACATATTTCCTTAGAAACAAATTATTAAGGGGGCCCTTTAGAAGAATACGGCTCAAACATATCCCTTAGTTTACAAGAGAAATACTTCTGTGTACGTTTGTGTTTGCTGGGTTAAACTTGGGGAATCCATGCTGACCTTTTCCATCAAAGCAGTTATCATTCTTTAGAGTTTTACAGTGTCAAAATTTATAAAAATGTCTCTAATTAACCCGTAAGTAAACACTGTTTTGGGGTTTTGGTAGCTCTCCCATCTAAGTTTATCCCAGTAAAAGTAGAAATCAGCTGAGCCATTACCCAGACAAGTACAGAAGAAAAATAAAAGGCATTTAACATGCAGTGGAAAAAAATAAAAGTCATACAATCTAGTCTTTACAAATAATACGTCTTTGTCTTCAGAAAGTTGTATCTTTTTTTTTAAGCAGGGTTGAGAGGCACGATTAGAGCACCAAGTCCAAGGCTTGACTCAAGTAAGGATTTGCAGTACAGTGCCTTTTGGAACATCTCTGGAGCTCAAAATATTGGTTTTGAAAACATCACTGTTTTTCAACAAAAACAGGAGATTAGACAACATCTTTAGCTGATTAATCCTCTCTCCTCTCCGAGGGGGTGACCTATGATACTGTATTATTTTAGTCAGGGAAAAAATATTGTACCATGCAGCAAAGTCTTCCTGCAATACCTACAAGTGAATTAAGCTAAAAAGTGGGTAGAGGATCTGTGGAGGCTTCCTGGCCTCTCTGCATCTGGGGCTGCCTTTAGAGGGCTTTGTATACTCATTTTTTTCCCCTAATCCAATAAAAGATATTAGCTCTTTTCCCTAAGCAAAATCCCTCTCATGAATCAGGCCCTACACTTGCAACTAGTGTGATATTGCTGGCCAGGTTTCACCCCAGTAAAATTCTAATCTATACTTTGTCTTGTAGAATTAAGAAGAAAATGCATATCAGCAGAATCTCCTCTCTACTTTATTTCATTTATAAATTACGAGAATGATGCTATTATATATTATTAATTTCTGCTGTTCTCCAACTCGGCTGCAGCAGTGAGCTGCGGATGTTGGAACGGTGTAATTATGTTCTAGTAGGGCAGCCATCCGTTTCCTTTCAAAAATTTACAGGATTCTTAATCATGCTGCTCATTTGGGTGCGCAGTAGCGAGGATGGCGAAACACAAACAGGGCACGTTCGTTTACACAGGAACACCTGCTTAGCATGATAGCAGATGTCAGTCAGTAAGCAGAACACAAAAGAAAAATATCAACAACAGCAAACTCGAAGCATTTTTAACTCGGTACGGGGATGTCTTGTCTGGGGGAAGCCAAAGGAAGGGGATGCGCCTTTGCGGGTCGAAGCAGAGGCGCGGTGATGATTTGGAAAGTCTCAGCTGATGCTCCCCAGGGACCAGGTCAACAAAATCAGGCAAACTCCTCACTGGATGATGGGATATTTAACAATTTCTCCTTCAGAAGGGTCCTTTCCGCAAGCATCTTTCAAGGATCATCGTAAACACATGGAATATGTGATAACTACAGCAAAGTAGTTGAGAGGGGCAAAATACATAGAACTATTGCTCCGTGCGTAAGAGTCTGCCAGCATTCCCAGTGCAACCACTTATTCTCCAGGCTTTAACCTTAAATGTTTCATCCCGGGCTGCCCCTTGGCTCTCCAATCTCAAACTGAGAGCGTTTCCGCTTTTTACATATTTTATGAAACAAAAAGATGTCAGCGGAGGAGGGAAAGTTCGGAGGCTTCGGGCTCTCCCGTGCAGCGCTCCGGCTCAGGAGCAGCCGTACCTCTCCCGCTGGAAGAGTTGGGAGCTCTCCCAGGCAGGTATTAACAACCTCCCTGAGCACCGTGCGCAGTAACTACTCTTCCACGGGATTGTTAGTATTCAGAGCGAGTCAGCTTGCGTGGGTCCGCGCATTAAGGGCTCCCTAAGTATGCATTGACTTGATACCCGGTAATGGCTTCTAAGGAGCCGTTATATAGTGCCGTGTCAATGATCCATGCACTGAGGACTCCCCGAGTACGCATTGACACGATAGACCGGAACGGCTCCGGAGAAGCCGTTATGGTCTATCATGCCAATGATCTGCGGATATTGGCAGTGCCTCCCGCACCTCTACGGAGGCTGCAGAAGTCTCTGAAGGAGCTGTTATGATCTCGGTGGAAGAAGCGTCGATCGGGTCGATGGTGGAGTTTTTGCTTCGCCGTTTTTCCACCTTGTCGTTGGGAAGCCTTGTTCTACTCCCAGGGTTAGGTCCAGGGAATGGGCAAAACATAAAGGCCGCCCACGGATTGTGCTGAGGTAACCAGGATCATAGTGTGACCTCTGGTTTTACTAGTTCTAGGTTTTTAGTTCCAGCTGACCCCAGGTGGGAGGCCTTGACCAAGTCCCTTCAACTCTTCTTACCACCCTTTACTGTCCTCTAGCAAGCATGGAAAGGGATGACCTTTTGAGTGGAGATTGCCGTGGAGCTTGAAAAATGTTAATTTAGTTACAACTAAGGTTTGTCTCAGCATCTCATCAGTAGTGGAAGATGCTGAGATGAACATCTGTACACAGAATCACAGAATGGTTTGGGTTGAAACAGACCTTAAAGATCCTCCAGTGCCAACCCCCCCACCACAGACAGGGACACCTTCCATTAGACCAGGTTTCTCCAAGGCCACCCAACATCATACCTTTCACACCCAAGCACACAGTCAAAGCTACACTGAAAGGAAGTCTTATCTGTAAAGTTTTTGTAAGCTTCTATCTATTGAGTTTATGTAGTTTCTCTCTACTCCATTTATGTGCATTCACATGAGTTCTGAGCGGGTCATCTGTACTTTCTACAATGCCAAAAATTTCTATGAAAACACTGTTAACCTCTTTTTCCATGCCTTCCTTAGTGCATGAATATTTTTTTAAATGCTTTGAAAGTACATAATTGCATAATAAAGTTGTAATTCATGCAAAGTCTGTGACCACAAAACACTGCTTAACTAGATGGTATTGTTTGTGTCTGCTTTTCTGTGCTCTTTCAGGAAGAAGTTGACCCTTTATTCTTTCATATTCACTTCATGATTCTGTTGAGGGGAGATGGAGCTATGGTAGAATATAAGTATATATAGAGTACTCTACCTATTTTATACACTGGTTAGAACTAAATGATCTTTACGGTCCCTTCCAACACAAACCATTCTATGACTCTATGATGATAATAAGCCCATTTATGGTGGGACCCCACATAATCTAATTTACATATACATGGTTAAATGTTAGCAGACCCCTGGAGAAACGCTGTAACCACACCTTATGGAAACAAGAGATCCTCAAGCAAGAAAAAGTAGAACTACTGAGCAGTTTGGGGTTCCATACAGAGACCTTGTCTGTAGCCAGGTTGGCCTGAGACGTGTGAGCTCAAAGGCAAAGGAACTGTGCAAAAGGAAAGAAACTGTGCACAAGGAGATGAAGGAACGTTGTAGAAGACCAGAGAGGATCATGATAAAGGAGGAGGCAGAGAAGGCTCAGGGAACAGTGGCTATTGATCCTCAAAAACTCAAATAATTTTTAAGTGTACTTTCAGGTGTGTTGAACCTCTAGAGTTGTCCAGAGTCAGGTACCCCAAATCAGTGATTGCTTTGGCAATGTTAATAATCAGCTTGAAGCTGCAGAGTAGGCTGTAGCCATCAGGTCCACAGCAACAGTGCCAGCAAGCAGAGGAGAGAAGAAAGATGGTATCTCACTGAGAGCTTTAGAGATGAGTGAATTTTAGTGACACAGCCCCTCAGTCAAATGTCTTTCAGGTAGAGGAGTGTGCAACATATCCTGGAAAGCCACAATTGCTCTTTGGTTAACCTACCCTCCAAAATAAAAACTATTAATTCCTCGAGAATGCATCTTTAGGCTTTAGAGCCTCTTTGGGGTGGCCTTGAGAGTTCACAGGCAGCAACCACTGCTGCAACCCAAATTCCATTCAACATCTCCCTCCACCCTGCGTATTACAAATTTATGCAAAAAGTTCCATTTCCAAATCTGGACAGATGAAGACTGCTGTCCCTTGGGGAAAAAAACCCCAAGCTTTGCACTAAATTTAATAATCTCAGGGTTTAAACTTGAAGTGAGAAGGAAAGAGAAGATCTTGGTTTACAATGATTCAGACCATATTTCACGTGTGGTCTTTAATGGACCACATCTTTCAGGTGTCTCATGTTATGATGCTACCTCTGCAACATGTGCAGATGTAAAACCTCAAATATTTTTTTTCGACCTTTAGGATGGGAACAGGCATTTGCCTCCTTCCATGTGTATATTTATTAGTAAGATTTTTGCATGGTGTAATTGAAGCCTGGCAGTTTTTACCAACCGCGGCTTAAGAGGAAAACTAACACAATGTAATGTTTTGTGTCTTTTTTTTTTTTTGTCTGTGCAAACTGGTCACTGAAAAGGTGCAAAGCGCTGCTAAAAGTACATTTTCTGAGATTCAAAGCCTTTTAAGAAAGGTACACAATGCAAGAATACGCAGCTGCAATTTTAAAAAGGCTACTGTTCCTTTAATGCCCAGCTGGTCCTGAGATGTAATAAAATTGACATATTGATTCCTTTGAATTTACAAATGCCTGTTTCATAAACTCCATCTCCAAAGCCTAGGCATCTTTAGAGCACTGTCATTTTTTTCTCCAAATGGATCAATTATGTGCCCACGTAATCCTGTTACCTGTGAAATCCATGCATACTTCTCCCATTTGCTGCAGTTCCCAGGCGGACAAACTTGCATTATGTACGCATAAACAAACAGAGCATTTTCCTGATATTAGGGATTGTTTTCAAAGTGAAAAGCAATCTCCTGGGTCCTTTACTCAAAAAAAAACAACACCCAAAAACAAAAACACAAAAAACCCAAAACATACATAGCACGGTGTTCCTCCAAGTAACCTCACTGCACTATATGTATAATTATTACACAACACAGCAAATCATTAAAAAAACATTGAGTCCCGCTATCTCAAATGCTTCAACTGCAAAAAGGCACCAAGACTTAGCAGCCAGCCCTCATTTTCCTGGTGAATCAAACTTTCCTATTTCTTTCCCGGTTTCTTTATTTGATAATTATCACTGTATCTGTAAGGAAATCATGTTCATCAGAAATGCTTCTGTGTGACTTAAATATGGGAAAAGCACCCAAAGCTGCAAACTTTGCTGTGGAAGTTTGGGGCTTTTTTATTTTATTTCTAGGATAATCTTTTCATCGTGCTGAGCACCTTTCCTTCATTTACTCACACACACAGAGAGTCAAGGAGGCATTAACCTGCAAACCTACCACTTATGCATATAAATGCATCACACATACAACTATTCCCATATCCTGTGGCATATTATTTGTATGAATATATACCATGCACATAAACACATTTATACACACGCACACCACGCACAATCCTCAAATATAAGCAGAGAAAAAGGGAATAAATGTGTTTTTCTCTGTATATGAATTGTTTATAAAGTACCGTGTATATACATAGATATGAATTCTCGTTTCATTCTTTCAGGCTGTGCTGTATCTGATTTTCTACACTTCACTGGGCAACCAGCAGTTCAGTTACACTACACTTGCCCTGTACAATTTGTCTCTAAAAGGTTCCCAAAATTATGAAACATCTTGTCTGCTGCATGACCTGCTCACCGCAGTGCCTCAGCCTGAGGTGCATCCACACATAGAGAGAGGATGACACTGAAAAAATTTTATATATATATATATATATATATATATGTGTGTGTGTTTGATGCTTGGAGCCCATACAAGTGGCCCAATACACCCCTGCCATTGTGCAGGAGTGGGTTTTAAAGATAAATGGCTGCATGTTAACCAGATTTGACATGCTGCACAAAAGCAGCCACCTTTGGTCCCATGACACAGCCAAACAGAAAAAACAACAAGCAATCCTGGCAAAAGATGTCCGACGTGAATAAAAGCCCAACAATTTGTCACATAGTCGTTACAAAATGTTCCAGGCTTTGGGGCTTGCCATGGGACAGCAGCGATAAGAGGAGCATGGAAAAATGAAGGTTGAGGGGTAGAGGAAGAGTTAAAACTTGAGGAAAGCTCCAGTAGTTCAAAAGGGGAAACAAAGAGGATATTTTCGTTTGGCTCTTTCCGAACACCCCCCCCCAAAAAAAAATCCAAAACCAAACACCCTCCCCCCCCCAAAAAAAGGCCAAGCTGTAATTAATTTAATCAAGAAGCTCAGTTGTTTTGAGAGGTGATTGAAATCTGACATGCAAAGTAGAAATATTTATGCTTGGTTTCTATTTTAGGAATCCGCGAAGCTACTTTTCCTTCACTGCACTTCCCCACCACTACAATGGCCATGGCTTAGTTTATCCACTAGTAAGCACTGCCTGTTCGGGGCCAAATCCTGCTCATGTTTCTCATGGCACTTGGTCTTTCCTCGTGGGAACAGACCCAGAAAAATCTGAAGATGTAGCTGGTATTGAGGACTGGCCTGTGGCAGCAGAGCAGTACCTGATCTCCTGCTTTCCTGTGAGTTCACACAAGACAGAAAAGAAAAAGCCCAAACTTAGGCTTGGTTTGATGGGGCTGAATTTCCAAACCAGCTTGATCCTACAGTTTTCCACTAAAACCAGCCACAGGCATCAAACCTGACTTTGCTGAACTGTGTCCCCCAAAGTCACCCAGGCATCCCCATGGACTGCAGTCGGGTTAGGATTTGCACCTATGCCAGTTCACTGGTATTTTGATGTATTTTTAGAGCCCCTATACCAAAATAAGGAGCTCAAATGCACCAGTGCAGCTGCTTGCTAAGCTCCACATAACGGAGCTCACATTGTAAAATACCTTTCAGTCAATAATCATCATTGCTTCAGTGATTACCATTCCCTTCTTTATATTCAGTGGCAGAAAACTGGGGAGGGGGGGCAGTTAAAAGCAATATCATCTTCTAAATTAGAATAACCAGTTGCATAATAAACTCTGAGGATCTGGTTATTAGGAACATACATTTGTAATTTTCTCAGACAAATTCCTTGGCATCTGCTCGCCCTCTGACGAAGCAACGAGTGATCCTTGCTCTTCCTCAGTCCCAGAGAATGGCAGAGTGCTTTAGAGCTATTAAGCTCTGCAAAAGCCCTGTGAATGAGTTTGGTGGTATTTCCCCATCTCATGGACATAGAAAATGAGCACACTGAGGTTAACTGACTTGCCAGAGAGCGCAGCTGGCACTTGATGCTGCACTCACCTTCGCCAGCTTCGCCAGCAGACAGCCAGGGCCGGGATAGCATCCCACCACAGGACCCACCCATGTCCTCTGCCTGGCTGGACTGCAGCCTCCTCACAACATCCAAGCAGTCCAACATGGACCAGCACTGCGTGGCCTTACCCTTGTCCCTTCATGGGCCTAATCTCTTTGCAGGGGTTTTTGTATGAGTAAATTAAATAGCATCGAAATCCCCTCTGAAGTGCACAGGGTTTATCAAAAGGAGAAAGAAAAAAATAAAAATAAAAAACAACCAGCCAAGTGACAACCAGAAGAAAAGTTCATTATTATATGTCAAGGAAAAATTAATAGAAAGGGCTTCAATAGTTAAATTACATGGGTAGATCAGGCTTTCTGCTCGAAGACCAGCTTGCTTTAATTAAAGCATGTTCTGTTCAAAAGCCACCGAGCACGTGTTTTACAGCAACCTGACACCAACACCTGTATGTCCCTGCTCCAAAACTCCAACAGCTTCCACATATTCCAGCCCAGCGATCGGCGTTATCATAAGTCTGAGTTATTTTTAAATGTATGGGGGGATAACTAAGCTGGGGCTCTCTGTGGAGTCAAGAAGGGGGACAAGGACTGTTCAAGTCATGGAAATGTCAGTTCCAGAAATGTGTGCCTTCGATTTTTTTTTTTTTTTGACTGTCAAGAAGATTTTAAATCTTTAATATCTGTTTGTTGTCAGGTTTGCCTCCAGCTTTTTCTATCTGCAGGTCATATTTTTTTGTTGTTGTTGGGAATTAGCATTTCTCATTTGCTAGCTGAAAGTTTAGAGGAAGCACCAAAACACCGATAAACAAAGTTCATCTCGGGGAAAATCTCTGTATGCATAACCTAGTTAACAATTCTTTCATGGTTGCGGGTTGAAATTTAAAAAAGCATGTTGAAAAACAGAGTTTCTACCGAAAGCAACATTACTACCAAGTCTTTTCGAGTGTGCTGTACTAATTTTAAACGAGAAATCATTATGATTTCCATGCCATATTAGCATCTCTTTTATTTCGCGGTATCTCTGCTGCACTATTTCAACTCATTGCAGGTTTTTTTGATGCCACATCATTTAAACACACACTGTAGCTGAAGACATTCGGAGTTACCAGGGACTTCAATTGACATTTTTGGCCTTTGTAAAGGATCTTAGCCAAACATTTTGTTTAGTCAAACTCTAGCTGATGCCACGACACACGGAATATCACTCCCCAAAAAAAGTGCAGAACTGATGCATTGTGCCATCTCTGGCAGCATTCATTCAGCGTTTGCTGCGACTGGGGAGGAAGAAAGATACGGAATGCACGGATTGATTTTCAAATTACCTCAATATTTTGAAAACATTTTCACCTGCATGCTGAGAATGCTAAGAATAGGCAGGAAGGCAATTGTGCATTTGCACAGCCTCCACTGCATTCATTTATAAATTACCTCATCACTGACTGAAATTAACACTGATTCTTACAGGCAATTTCTCAATTTCCAATGCTAATTACATTTTTTTTACTTTTAAATTCTGTACCACCTGTTTTGGGCAAGACATCTTAGGCAGCGCGACCGCATTTAATCACAATTTTAATTAACCGCCCTGTAGATGTGAAAAAGAAGCAATTATAATGTAGATGAATGATGATTTTTCTGCATTAAATTGTTTTGTTTCCCTGGTATGTTGATTGTAACACAGCACACAAATACAGTAACTGTACAATTTTTTTCTATTGTAATTTAGTAATTGTTTTTGGAAAACCAGTTTGGGAATGAGTGACTTCATCTGTTTACAAATTGATTGATACTGTTAACTCACTGATTGCTGCAGCATACATTTTGTATTGCACAGCCTAGCATAAAATATAATTAGGCATGCACAGACTTTGCAGCACCATTTTGGAATCTGAAAATCAACTGTAACCGAAGTGTGTTTTCCTTGAGCATCCTCATATCAGCCGGGGTTGATGATACGATAATCAACAAACAATGGGCTTTTCCCATCCCGACGCTGGTAGAAACCCTTGGACTTAATCTGATAGTCTCACGGCGTAAGGGTTGGAGGGGGTTTTATTTTTTTCAGAATGTGCTTTGCCAGGCCTGGGAGCTGAGGGCTGGCAAGTGTGAAGCTTGCCCAACTCCCTCAGATCGCTATCGGGAAGGAGCAGGCGAGTGATGGAAAGAAACAATGATGGCAAAAAGAGCCGCGGTTCATAAAACCCGGGGATCGTTCCTGACACGCGTGTGCTGTGGCACCGGCCATCTCCAGCTACACGTTACAGGGGAAAAAGATCTCGATCTGACTCATGGCTGGCAGATACAGATCGTCCAAGTTATATATATCCCCACGGAGAAGCGCGAGACCGAACCCATCGGAGGCAAAGCCTGCTTGCTTTCCCAGGGAGGGAGGTCGCACCAGAGCGGGAAGGGAGCAGATGTGCAGCACTAGCAGCACCTGGGCTTCTGGAGACAGTGCCACCAACACCAGGCTCTACCAGCGGCCTGGGACAGTCCTGCTGGGCGTCTCCCACCTTGGGGCTGTAAATCTCCCAGTGCAGGTGAGATGAGGTGAAGGGATGCAGGAACGGTGCACCCTGACAGTTATCCCAGCGGAGGGCACTCCCAGAAGAGAGGTGGCAGCTCTCTCCCTTCCAATCTCCTGTGCAATCCACAGAACAAGAAGTCTCCAACAACTATGACTTGCCAGGAGGTGAGACACCACAACAGACTGTGTGAGACCCTATTGCCACCAAACCTATGCTATCACCCACAGTGGACTGAAAACAGAACACAGAACCAAAGGGACAAGGCAGAGCTGGGGCTGGCTCCCACACTGCGACCCTTCATGGGGGCACAGGGGTCAGTGTGGTTTGAAGGCAACTTGGGGGGCTCCTGGTCTCATCTGCTGGCCTGCTTGCTTTACAAATATTTGTTAAGAGGGCAGGACATAAACTGTACTGTTCAGTAGGTGATTTTTGTAAGAATCCAGCTATCCATACATAAAAGGGTCTATTATCTCACTGTGGAAGAGATTTACATGCGTAACTCCCATTAACTCTTATGGGACTTAGGCACGTAAATCTCTTGTGCATCTAGAGAAGAATAGACCACATAAGGTCTTGTGATCTATACTGCTAGTAGGTTTAAGTCCCTTTCATTTATAAAGCTATACAAAAATTAACCATTAAAGCTTATTCTGTGCAAGCTGTCCCCCTACATATATCACCCAGCTCTCTGTTTGAAGTACTCGATGTAAACGCGGGCTGAGAAAAGGTACTGGAGCGAGCGAGCCCATTCATTTCAGTTAGTAAAACTGTCATCCCTGAAAGGAAGCAGACTGAGGGCAGGTAGAAAAATTGTACAGGTTTTGCCCAGCAGATTCAATTTCAGATTTAGGCTCTAGACTGCACTGTTTGGAGAAGGAACACTTTCATTTTGCTGAGCACTCCCTCCTCCCACTCCTTCCCGCTCTCCCATCCCTACTCACAGCCCTCGAGTAAAGCACCGTGCCCTGGACCAAAGAACCCTGAGTGGCTGGAGAGATACAATCTTTACACAGTCCAACTAAGATGCTGCATCTACTAAGGAAAAAAAATAAATAAATCTTTTATTCCATAAACTTGTTTAAGCTGAAATGTTCATTGGTGAGCCTGTAAAAGTGGGAACATCTGTGCTCCCGCTGGGATTTGATGTCTCACCACAAACCTTTCCATAAGCACTTTGTCTCTGATGGGAGACAAAGAGGAAAATACCTGATCCCCGGCCTCAGCTGGGCAGCTCCTTCTATCTTCATGCCCTGACCTACTGAGCATTCCTCCCAGCAACGAGCTGCCTCCCAGGGCTACCTCCGCCATGGAAGCTGGCTAACTAATCTCTGAGCAAACACTTGCAGCAAACCTGAAGAGAGTTTAGAAAGGCGACAAAGAAGGGAAGAAAAAAACCCAACTTTCTGCAGATAGAGCCTAAGGCATCTCTAAAAGAAGAGAACCAAAGCTAAACATAGCTCCACATGCTCACGTTTTCTCTTGATGAACTGCTGAGATATAAAGTTGTGGCCACCTAATGAACATATACATATGTATTTTAATCTTAATCCAGTTTCCTGCTCCCTTCCACTAACCTGCCATAACCCAGCTGTCTTTCTTCCTGCCAGCAGTCCTCTGACTATGCTTACAGGTATTTGCAAGACACTGCTTTTATCCCAGCAACACCGCTGGGATGATATGGCACTGGAAAAGTCCATCCCAGGCCCTGCCTGCACATGGGGTAACCTCTCCTTAGGAGCTTATAAGAAAATCCACTGTTGAAATAAATAACAACTCTCAACAAATGATCAAAGAAGAAATAAATCTTTTACCCTTCTAAGACTTTTTAAAACTGAAATCCCATTTTTTAACTGGATAACAGTTAAGAGGTTACCGGCCACCCATTTTTCTGGGAGCTACGTTTTAAATGTTTGCCGCATGGATGTTGGGCAGACAAACAAATCTGTGGTTCTGGGGAGCAAAAGCTTTTAAAATAAAGTTTGTGTGCAGTATATGAAAACATATTGTTTGGAATTTAAGTTCTAATATCTAGGAATAAACAGAGCATTAAATCAAGCAAAACTGTGACAAGGCCAATATGCACATGGATGATGCCAGCGAGGCATCTCCAGCCCTTTGTTCACAGCTTAACAAAACTGTGCCGTCACACCACTTTAGCTCAACAGTGCCTGTCGAATGGGCATCAGCAGATCAGCCAATGCCTGTCACACACACAGCTGAAAAACTGTTTGAAAGCAAGGCTTACTTTAGCACAAGTCTGGTAGGAAAAGTGAGAGGGATTTTTAATCATCTGGTAAAGACTACAGATATGTATTTAGGGGGAAATATATATATATATATATACGTATACATATATAGTCAGCTTTCCTCCTCAGGAAAGTAACACAGTTTTGCTCTTTTTCACCTTTAAGGAGGGAATGGGTCTTGGTAGCATTGCCTGTTCCTTGGTGTGCTGCTCCCTTCCATGCTACATAAGATTTGGAATTATTTTCAAAGAAGTAAAATTCTTTCAGGGTGGGGGGGTGTCACAGGGAACAACCCCAATTTGTCCAATAATCTCTAAAAAATTAATTTTCACATCGTCCTACTTGGAGACACCCCCCCCTCCTCCTCGTGACAGAGGATAAATGAAATAACATACTCAAGGAAATGTTTGTTTTGATTCTAATGCAATTATCTTTGCAGATGAACATCTCTCTGGGTTGGGTGTTGGGGTTTTTTAGCTGATCAAAATATGTTTTCATTGGTATTAACAACCTTCTCCGTCACTTCTCTTAACAGTCGTAGTGCATAAACACGACACCGCTCCGCGAAGAACCGCAGCAAAATAAGCTTGTTAGCGACAGCAACTTCAGCTCAGCACTTCTCTCTCTTTCACAGCACTTTTTCCCCCCCAATTTATGGGGGTTTTTTTGACACCCCCCTGCCTCCCCAACTGGCCTCCTCGTGGAATCGGGGAGGGCTTCCAGCGCTTGGCCCCTCCACGGCGGCTCAGGGGGGATCTGGGGGGGACCGGGGGTGACCAGGGGGGAGCAGGGGGTGGCAGCCCCGGGTGCTGAGCCCTCTCCCCCTGCCTGCCCGCCGCTGCTGTCAGCTCGCTGCCTGCACTTTAGCTGTCTCTTTCCCAGTCCCTACCCTGTCAGTTTCTGGGCTGCCAATTTCAACTTGAAGCTTGACTGGGCTGATTTGATGCAAATACCTCCAGGGAAAACCCTGAAACTGATGAACAGTTATGTCAAGTCGATTTTGCACCATCGGGAAAAGGTAACCTCTGCGAGAAAAAAAAACAACAAGGTTAAAGAGACAAGGGCTTTTCACGTGTAATACCACTGCTGCACATCTCGTTCACTGTTTACCATCCCTCAGAAATTGTAACTGTCAGAATTAGTCCTAATTGCAGATGCGAAAGCTGCCATTATAATAAAAACAGAGGCAGTGCAGGCATTAAATGTAGCAGCCTAATTTGTGAGACTACTGAAAAGGTAGAGTAAATGAATATTTCATTACTTTAATTACCAGGGACTACTCTTTTCTTGCTGTCTTATGATAAGTGTTGCTGTAACTAGCAACAGCAAACATCCACTAAAACATAAAGTGCAATAATAGTACTGCTGTCAGGATCGCTGCTTTAAAATACGAGAGGGAGGGGGGAAGGGGGAAATATAATGGTTTATCTATTTCTTAGAGATCCGCAGGAGTAGGAGATGGAAACTCGTTTAACGTCAAAAAACAAAGAGGCGAGTAAACAGGTTTTAGTCAAAGAAAATAATGACCCGGAGGAGGGGAGGGAGGGGGGGGGAGTTGAGGACA
>VYXB01006003.1:0-23210 GCA_013397135.1 Pachyramphus minor
TGTTATTTTTATTTCCTTCCTGAGGGGATTTTCCTAAGGAAGTGCCTGACCCTTCCCCTGCCCCATCCAAAGACAAGATCTCTTGGCTACATTTCTGTGACCTTAATTTTGATCTTCACAGTCCCATCAAAAGCAATATAAAGTCTTAAGCCATGTCAGATTCTGACAACTTTTGTTTTTATATGAGTGATCTTAGTGACAGAGTTTGAGTCCTTTCTAATTCTTTAGAATTCAAAAGCAATTCCTCTTTTCAGGGCAGTTGAGGGGGGAAATATTTGGTTTCAAACTTAATGTGTTTAATACTATAAAAGTGGGGATTTTTTTATTTTCCCCCAGGAGTTCAGCTATAAGCATGAAAGGCTGGCTGTGTAAATATGTGTATCTGATCAAATCCCAAATCTGCAGACCTTTAGGAGGGGCTGGGGAAGGAAATTCTGCAGGTTCTCTGATAGCAACAGGCCAAAAGCTCTGTGACTGCTGCCCTTGTCTCTGCAAGAAGCAAAGTGAAGTTTAAGAGCATCCTCAGTCTGCATTCAATTGGGAGTTGGGTATTTTCCTGAAGAAGAGAATCCTAAACCTCACACAAGCTCCCAGAAGAGCCAAGAGTCTGGTAATTAGAGCAGGAGCCTGCAATCTCCCTTCAGAAATTCCATATCCCACAGAAACTCTCCGTACTCCCAGGGCTCCACTGAAAAGTGTCCTGCCCAAGAACTCCACCCACACCTTGCAGTGAAAGACTCTGCAAAGTGATCTGACACTTTGGTGATTTCTAAGATAAATGAATAAATACCTAACAATCAGCTCTGTGTACTTATGTAGATATTGCTGTATTTTAGTGTATTTCAATATTACAATTTATGTCCAGGTTTGTTTCAGTTCCTGTCATTTGTGTTGTCAGTGGGTCCTGGTTCCTTTGGGACAGGAATTTTTGGCTTATAATGTGTGTGTGTTCAGGTTCTGCAATAAACAGCACAATTGAAAAAATATTAACAAGAAATTTTTTGGCATCAAAGACTGTGCTTTAATCTCAACAGGCAAAGAGAAAACTCTTCCATCAATTTTGGGTAATGTTGGGAAGACACACTCTTGTCTAACCTGATGGATCTGAATTGCAGATCCAGAGTTTATTCCACCAGGACAGTGGAAACAGCTTTTTTTCCCTCTAATTCCTTAAAATCCCCTGTTTCCATTGGTGGTCCACAGATCATACAATCAATCAAGGAGATGAGAAATCTGATTGTGATAATCTTTAATTTAACTGGGCCTCACTTGAGCTGGTTAAACAAGTGGCCAAGGCACATTTCTTGGCTTATAATAAAATAAAAATATCATTATTATAATAAAACATACATAACAAAAAATTAATATAATAAAATGTAAAAAATAACAACAATAAACAAATAAAGAGATAATTCATTCATTAAATATAATATTACAACAGTAAATAATAGATATATAATAAAATTATTTTAAAGTTATCATAAAATAATAGAGTAGAATTCTTTTTTATTTTACATTATTATAATTTTCTTTAGGCCTGGTTGTTTTCAAGGTTTCTAGGTAAGATTATTACTTATTCCATGTGATGTGTGACTTGGCAATTAGGAATGATTGGATCCCTCTTTGATAACATTCCCAAAGTGATTAGTTCATGGGGTTGTATGTGCTCAGTGCTGCACTTCTACTGGAAATAGTGAGAGAGAGGGAGAAAGGGAGGGGAAAAGAGGAAGAGGAAGGTGGGAAGGGAGAAGGGAAGAGGTGAATTTTGTCTGTTATTTACCTGTTTTCCATAATGAAACTTCACTGGTGTAGCTACTAAAAACCAGCTATTGCTGAATGAATAATAAAATAGATGTCATCTTTCTGCTTTTGGGAATTACTGTGCCTTTTCAAGTACGTGGTAGTTATAATGAGGCTAAAGATTAAAACATTAATACCCTGGTTTTTCTTTCAAATAAATCAAAGATACCCATTGACTTACAAAAATCCGGCTTTTAAAAAATCCTTTTTAAGCAGGAGGTTGGGGGGAGCTCTTCCTGTGATGTTGGTTGGTTTAAGATCTGGCCTGATAGAAAGGAAAACTGTTCCAACTATTCCACCTATTCCACCCTCTGTGTTTCCAGCTCCAAGGGGAAAGAGGTAAAAGTGGGATGGAGGGGCCTTTTCTGGGACATTTCTGAGCTCAGCGTGTAAAGAAACAGCCCTGCTCTTTTGGGGAGGTCAGGATTTTCAGAGCAATAATTCTAAAAAGTTGCCTTATAAATGAAATATTTGTTAAAGTTATCATAGAATAATAGAGTAGAATTCTCTTTTTTTATATATATAATTGATTGAATATTTTTTTTGGCCTGGTTGGTTTCAAGGTTTCTAGTTAGGATTATTATTTATTCTATGTGATGTGTGACTTGTGACATGGCAATTAGGGATGATTGGATCCCAGAAACTCCCTGGAATTACTGTCAGAGCCAGCTCAAGGTTTCACAGTTCCTGAAAAAAGTCTTGAAAAAGTTTATTCATGATAATAAAAAATCACATATATCACAGTGAAGGGAAGAAGTGTGAAACTATATTACATGGAATGGAAAAAAATGGGAAATGAACATCTGCAGATACGTTTTGCTGCTGGATGAAAAGGATGGTTGTACATGGGGACAGCAACTGCTGACAAATAGGAACATGTATGAAAAATATTCCTCAGTTTTCTTCCATAGGGTACCTTGCCCAGTTATAAACCATTCCACACTTAAGGAAAATCATGGGAGAGAGCAGGAGGGGGGTTGACTCAATGTATGGATGATTTTTTGAATTTTTAAATTCTCCATGATCAAAAATTTCTAATTTTCATGGATATGGTGATTTTTTGCTGGATTTTTCACGAGGGGTGTAGGGATGGGTGTTCTGTGAGCCCCAGGTGTTGTCTCTTCTCTGGGTTCCAACACTGTCACAGTGGCTGAGCACTGACACAAGGGGCTGTGGAACTTGGAGTGCAGGGGACTCAAACCTCTCCTGGAGGGAGATCAGCTCTTCCAGCACGGATTGCTCTGCTGCCAGGGGGGAACCAGCACTAACTGGGTACAGCAGCTGCTGTTCCCTGCTGGGATGAAGTCAGTCTTCCCCTCTCTCACTCTCACCCTACACAGCCCCCAGGGAAGAAGTCTCTCCTTTCATTCTGAGGGTCTCTGGAAGTGTAACCCATCTCTATTCCTGGACCCATCCAGCTCCACAGGAGCTGTTGGATGCAGAGGCAGAAGGTGCTGGATGGGCCACCTGAAATGCAGGTACAACTTGGGAGGGGCAGAGGAGGGGCAGGACTGAGCTCTGCTCTGGGGGGACCAGGGACAGCAGCCAGGGAAGGGCTGGAGCTGTGTCAGGGCAGGGGCAGGTTGGATCTCAGGGAAAGGTTCTTCCCCCAGAAGGTGGTTGGCACTGCCCAGGCTCCCCAGGGCAGTGGGCACAGCCCCAAGGCTGCCAGAGCCTGTGCAGGGCCAGGATCCCTCCCAGCTCAGCATGTTCTGTGATCCTGTGATTCTGTGATGAGATACTTCCATGGGGAATGACAGTGGCTGGGAACAGGGGCTAAAGCAAGGATGGCTCCTTGGCTGCTTTCTCTGAGCTGAACACTTCAGAAGGAGCCATCCTTTCTTTAGCCCCTGTGCCCAGTCACTCTCATTCCCTGAACACTTAAAAGCAGAGAGAGAAAAGGATAAAATCACCAAACAGGGATATCCCTGTTCTGTTTTGTTACACACCAGCTCTGTTACTTCCCTTAAGCCACTCTGCCTATTCAAACCCTTTATATGACTTCCTTTCTTTTATTAGGAATAAATTTTGCACTGCCAAGCCAGTTTGAAGTGCCTATGGGAAAATATTTGTTCCAGGCTGGTTCCATTTGGCTGGAGGGGCAGGTGTTTGCTGGAATAGGCCTTCCAGTGTCACTCTTGGCATGCTCAGAGTCATGGCTGTGGAACAGCCTCACAAGGGCTTTGCTTCATCCTTTTTCCTGGGGAAAAGCTGCACTATAAACAGCTTCATTCCCCTTTAAATGTGTTCTACCCTATTACAAGTCTATGAGGTGGATTTATTGTATTTATAGTTATTGTAAAGGAAGATTCAGCCTCTGTGAGCCCGTATGAAAAACTGGATGTTGATGTTGTGGGGATTCCATGGCAATGGGTCATAACAATTCAAGACAAAGGAAGTGAGAAGTTCAGCTGATTGGGAAAGATAATGAAATAACATTTTAGAAAAGTAAAGCCGATGTTTACAATTAGTGTCAGATGAAAAATAAGAAAGGACAAAATTACTTCTCCTCCTTTGTGTTCAAACTTGGTGGTCACGGCCACCAAAAATGTCCCCACCTGTTTTGCACTCTAAGAAATGTGATAAGAACTTTAAAACATAGCAAAATTAATTGGTGATAAGTTTAGAAATGTTTTATAGTACATAATATTATTATTTTTATAGTACATAATGCTATTTTATAGTACATCACTTTTATAGTACATAATTAAGCAGTGAAACCCACTGTCTCCAGGAGGCATCAATAATCATGTTGCTGAATGGATTTTAAAGAATATTGAGAATATCATGAGAGCTACCGTGTTACATATGTTGCACAGAGTGAAGACTTTAAAAACAATAAGAATTAATATTTTGCTAAGCATTTTATAGACTTCTGGAATTAAATTCACCTTTGGAATTAAATCTCATTTGTCGTTGAGGTGCATTATATAAGGGCTGATAAGAGGGACATCATACAAGGGAAGATAAGACATAAAAAAAAGGAATAGGCTTGTCAATAAATAGAGTGATAATATATTTACTCCCTTTCATTTTAAAATATGGTACATAATCCTGGCCTGTTTCACATTATGGCCATAAAATATGAGCTGTTCATGCTGAGAAAGCAAAACACAGATCGATGGTTCAGAGGAGAATAAAGAACTTCCAGCTCATTCCAAAGTGTAACAGTCACAGTGACATTAAGGCTCCTTTGGGGATTTTTAAGAATCCTACTGGTTTCTATGATTTAGAGCCTTCCAAATCTCAGATCAGCCTCAGATTCAGGAAACAAATTGTCTGTAGATTGCTTAATTTTTAGTGATTTATAATTGATACCTCTTTAGTGGGTATGTTGGAGTGATCTTTTCATTACATTTTAATAAAAAATGATTGTTACTTGAGGGGATCAAATTATTTTCCTATTCTGTCAGCCAGTACAAGGAGTTGATTTACAGAGGAACCATTTACTGACAGCTATTCTGGAGGATGTCAATAAAAGCCTTTTCTTCTGAAACAGCAATTTGATGAAATCTCCAGCAGTAAAACAAACCTAAGTCTGATCCTCTCATGCCCCTGTTTGCTACCCCGAGGTGTCATTGCAATTTTGAGGAACCACACTCTCCTGTGTTACCAGGTTGATTCAGGTTAAACCCCCTTAACCAAAGGGCTATTTTTAATCTGGATTATTTATTTTCTCTTGGCTTGGTTTGGTTTTTTTCTTGGGTTGTTTCTGAGTTGTTTTCTTTTCTTTTTCTTTCTTTTCTCTTTAACTGCTAAATTATGATGAGGAAGTAGCTGCAGTTCAGGGTTAGAATGAGGGACTGGCAGCAGATGAAAGAAGAGATATCAAAAAATTCCTGAAATGTTAAACCCAGAATATCTTCAAACCTCCACCTTGCAAGTCCTTGGTGATAATTCTTGCAGCTGGTTGCACATATCTGTACAGCCCCCCCTAAACAGAAACAAAACACCAGCTGGGAACAACAAATTCCATAATTCTGAGAATTCCCCTCATGATTCTCCACCAGATTTTCCCCAAGCAAACAAGGCATATTGGTGGGAATTCACCCATCCACTTTATTTTTTCATTTTCCTTTTTTTTTTGCAAAAAGTTAGATTTTTTTAAGATGCTCAGCTGGGGAATCAATAAAGTAAAAGAAACCAATGGATGTTTTTAGCTGGGATGACCTCATTGAATTCTCCATCTGTAGATGAAGAAACTTATTCCAGCTCCTTACAGAAGTACTTGGGATGTGAAATCCTGTTGTCGTGTCTGTTGTTTGGATTTTTTTCCTTTTTTTTCTGTCTTGTCAATTGTTGCCTGTATTAAGTTATTGATCTTATCATAAAAACCATTTCTGGGAACCACAGAACCAGCAAATCATCAACAGAGTGTAAATTCCATTATTCTTCTTTATTTTTCAGTGCATTACATTCTTTTAATTATACTCTATCTTATACTGAATTTTCCCTTTTGAGCTCATTTTTTCCCATTATCTTCTTTCCATTCACGCTGTTAATATTTCCTGCCCTCAGTAGCTGGAGGTTTTGCATTCCTTTCTGGCCTATCTTCAATTAATTGTGAATTTTCTTCTCTGTTTTTTCAGCCATGCAAGAATCCCTGATTACAATGGAAATGTGCAGCAGAGAATCATTACTCCTGTCACTGTGTGGTCTATTTTCACTCTGCTGAATATCCCAATTTTTATTTCTGGCTTGATCCTGGGATTAGTTATTCACAGCTGAGTCTCACCTGAAATCACTATTCCAGGCTTTGCTCTCTGATCTTCCCCTTCCTCATTTCTCACTTCCCAGGAAGAGATTTTGCCATTATATTTCTGAAATCTGGATAATAAGATGGACCTGATGCATTCTCAGTCCTTTCTTTAAGGTCAAACACTTTGAATAATAAATGAAGTAGATTAAAACAACAGGAGTTTCCATGATGGAAAATTTAGTCCTTTCCTCACGAATTCTGTGTCTCTTCAAATGAAATTTAACATTTACCATCAGGAAATCAAATTCAGAGTGACAATAATTTGTAACCTCTTTTGGATGAATTATTAATGCTTTGGAAAAGCTCAATGCAAAGTTCCACAAGAATTCCATGGGAAAAAGTGAGGAAATAGGGAGGGGTTAACAACTCCTTAGTGCTTCATGAATTAAAGGCTGATAATAGTAAATACAACCTTCTCAATAGCAGAACACATCATAAATTGCTCAGCCAGAAACAATAAAGCTCTTCTTTATTATAATGATAACCCAAACATCCTGGGATTCTGTAAAAATTAAGAGCACTAATCTATCATGATCCTTAAAAATTACGAACTGGAAAAGCCCATTTATCCCAAGCCAGTTCCCATTGGCATTTCCTTAAAACAGCCACATTTGTCACCTTTAACCAGATTTTTAAGTTATTGGAGAGCTACAAGGCTTCTTTCCTTATCAGATTTTCCTCCTACCTCACTAAACCATTTGCTCTCTGTCTTTGGTTTGGTTTGGTTTTTTGTTGGTTTGTGTGTGTGTTTGTTTTTCTTTTCTGTTATCAGTGTTTATTTTGTTGGAAATCTGCCATGAACAATAACACATGAAGAGATTCCCTATTTCTATTTCTAGAAAATACACCAAAAGGTGTATTTGGTGTCATGGCAAAATAATGAAAAGAACTGTTAACTATTCCAAAATATTTTGGGGGAGAGAGAGGGAAGTCAAGGTGTTTTAATTGGAAGGTATTGAAGCTTTCTAATAATACACTTATTTTTCTTCCTTCTAGATTCTCAGTTTTGGTCTAATGTAAAGCAAATAGAAAAGTCTGGATGTGTGTTGTGATTAGAAATGAGGGAAACACTGTCCCTTCAAAGAGGAGAAACTGAGATTTTTCTGTGGCCACAGAAGATAAAATTATGTGACAGAGGGATAGGGATGCTGGGAGCAGGAATATCAAAGCTCACTTCCCAGGTTTTTCCTCAGGATTCAGTTGAAGCCAACAGGTGTTCAGGTCTGGTCTCCTCTTTAGATTTTCCAGATCAAAATGTATTTTGAAATCACAGAAGATAAACAAGTACCCTGAAATCACAGGCTTGGAAGGGAAGTCAAAGCATGAAATCAAATCAGTTGATCCATTTTATCATATTATCATTTCAGCAAATATTACTTGATTTTCCAAAAAGCAATGAAAAAGCAATGGGTAGAAAATCCTTTTTTCACATTTTTATTATTTTTTAATCAGTTTATAAAAATTTCCTCAGCTACTGTCTCCAAATGACCTTCCTTGAACGGGGGGCAGGGCCAGCTGAACTCTGCAGCTCCCTTCCAACCTCAACCGTTCTGTTTTGTGTCAATTTTAGGCCACAAATTGAATTTCTAAGGTTGTCCCTCCTGCTGGACAATAATTGAGAATAAACACGAAGCTCCCTCGTATTCCTTCTCTTAAGTGCTCTAAAAAAAAGAAAAAAAGAACATTTTGGCACCAAGTTGCTAAAACTCCATGGCAGCAAAGCTGTTGCATGTCCAGATTCCATCCTATCAGTCAGATTAAATCCTTGATTTCACAGCACAGCCAGTTTGGCAGCAGTTTCCTGCAGGATGGCCCAGGCTCTGCCCTGCAGCCTCCCAACACACTGAGCTATGCCTGGACAGCATCAACAAAGCTCTTCTGGGTGTAAAAAAAACCCACAAAACTGCTGGAAATCGGTTCTTTTTAAAAAAAATCCATCCATTTGCTGGGTTAGTTCCTAATGAGGTCAGTGGTGGTAGATGGAATGAATGGAGTGGGGGACACACAGAGCTGATGCCACCCCTGACATGTGAGCAACCATCATCTCCTGTTTTCTCAGGGTTTCCCTTTGCTCCTCCTTTCTGTCTGGATCCCTCTCTCCTCTGTATCCATCTATCTCACATTTAAGATGTGCACATTTAATACTGACATTGAATTCCCCAGATTTTGCTCTCAGGTGGGTCTCATGGTAACCCCAGGATCTCAAATTCCTCGTGATACCAGAACTGGGAGCTGGATTTCCTCTGGGGAGTGAAGCTGCTGAAACCTGAGCTCTGGCACTGGACTGACACATCATTAGGGATCCCTCCCACTCCTGGACTGGGCTGAGCTGTCAGTTTTTACTGTCCTTGGGAAGCCAGGCCTCAAACAGGTAGCAGGAATCTTTAAAAAGTGGGATTTGCTTTGGTAGAGCACTTCCAGATGGCCACTGGGGCTGCCTGTCCCTGGGAACAGGTCACCTCTGACACTGCTGCAGCCTGTTATTTTTAATGGGAAGTAATAGAGCTGATAGTGCTATAAAATTGCTGAGTATATTTGATTATTAATTATGTTTTTAAAATATGAGTAAACCAGAGACAGGGAGCTGTAATTCTGTCTCTGCATATGTGATGTCCATACCACAGGAGATGGAGAATGTTAAAAATTGGACTTGGATTGCAGCACTGTAAAAGATCAAATCATGATCTGAATTCATGTTTGATGAGAACATCACATGGACCTCCCAGGGTGCTGGGGAATGATTTGATGTCAGTGCTGGACATGTCTGATGCATCACCCTTTCAGCACCCAGCATAACTACAAATCCAAAGCCTCCTAATCCTCTGCTTTTCTTCAATAATCTTGCAGAAATATTAAAATTCATGCCACACAATAATTCTTACAGGAGAGGCAGAGAAAATGCTCAGAGGAGAAGATCAGGTTGCCCTCCCACACAAATCCCTCTGTCTTGAGTCTGACATGGAAAAACACTCCTTGTTAAAAATGGCTTTTGTGGTCACATGAAAAGTCAAAAATAACAGGGACAACAAATTGTGGATATTATTCCTCCCAGAGGGCAGGGTGAGATGGGATATTGGGAAGGAATTCCTGGCTGTGAGGATGGGGAGGCCCTGGCACAGGGTGCCCAGAGAAGCTGTGGCTGCCCCTGGATCCCTGGAAGTGTCCAAGGCCAGGCTGGACAGGGCTTGGAGCAGCCTGGGCTGGTGGAAGGTGTCCCTGCCCATGGGATGGTCTTTAAGGTCCCTTCCAACCCATTCTGTGATTCTCTGATTTTGAAGATGTGTAATTTATGCTCTGACAATAACACACTCCATTCAAACCTTGGCAGACTTTCCAGTTCTACTGGAAGTATTTATGTGAGCATCCTACTCCCATGAAAACCTAATGTTTTGTTGTCTTAAATTGACATTGTGACAAAAACTGGATTCTGGAATATTAGCAGCTTTGTAAAAGTTCCACTGATTTGTAGAATTACGGAAAGAGAAAATATATACAGCAGTATCCACTTAATTTATTATCACAGTTGAAAGAGAAGATTCCAATTATTTCCCTTCAGAAAAATTCTGCAATAAGTAGAGAAACACTCAGAAAACTCTACCAGAAGACAGAAGAACACTGTAGCTAAAGAAATGAAGCAGACAGAGCCTAATAATGAGATTGAAGGCAAGCTGGGCTCTCCAAAAACTGGTGGCACTTAGATCTGAATCTTTCAAACACTTCTCCTCACACGTATCTCTATGTCCACATGGAATTATGTTTCTATATCTAATTTAGGGTACAGAGATCTTTAGGAGATCATTTTGTCATCTAAAGTTCTTAAAGTGTATCAGTGAGGGGAAATTACTTTCCTTTTCTCTGTCCCTCTTCACTTCCATGTAATAACTCTGCACAAAATCCGGGCAAACCCGTGGATTCCAGGAAGCCCCCAACACCTCCTGTTCTATTTAACCCTGAAGAAGCAGTGTCAGGAAAGTCACATTCAAATTTCTTTTTTCTGATACATTTACAGATATAACATCCATTAACATCATATTTACCTGGGAAATAAAGAACCAACCAAAGAGAAAACCTGTATTCTGTGCACTCTCCAGAATTCCACAGCTCCTGTGACACACCCAGCTAGTGAAAGATGGGGGGTTTTTTCAGGTTTTCTCATCAGCAGAATTCATCAAATCATGGTGTTCCCAATGCCAAGTCCAAGGCAGAAACAGATTTCAGGTGTCTAGTTTCCTGAAAACACTTCACATCAAAGGAAATTTAAATCTGCTCTGCCTCTTGATTTCTGAGCACTGCTGTGATTTGTGTGATAAACCTGTGAGGGCTCAGGCAGTACTTCCAGCCTTTAAAACTCTGATGTTTTCCCACACAGACGTGTCACATCTCATCTAAAATCACAGCAAAGCAGTGGATTTGTCCTTTAAAAGCCAGGCCCTATTTGTGCACCCATACATAGACATATTTCTGTGTGGTGTTTCCTGGTGGTCAGGATGGGTTGGCTCCTCTGAGGACACTCTGCCATGGGGGTCACACATTGTTTTCCTGAGCTTTCAGCATCCCTAATTGTGTTTTCATTGTGCTGGACCAAAAGCAGAGGTGTCTTTCCTTATTCATACCCTGACAGTTGCTACGCAGGGAACAGACAAGAAAAAACCTATAATTCTGTTACTCTTATAATAAATCTAAGTGCCAAAGCCCAAACTTTGCTCTTGCATGTTGTTTTATGGTATTGCCTTTCTGCCTCCTGGATGAATAAGGCAGCACAGATCTCCAAGGGGTGCTACTTTTGAGCATTTTTTTCCCTCACAGAACTCCAGATTTTCAAAATATGCTGAAGTCAAATATTCATTCATCCTCTGCAAAGTTTCTTCTTTATAACTAATGCTGCCAATTAACTGAAACCTTAGTGGAAGAGGCAACAGGATTAATAGAGATCCATATTTCAGGGAGGAAGAATTTGAAAAAATCACTTTGGGATAACTTTTGTGAACTTAATGTCATATTTTTAGTTCTGGGGGAGGTGTTTATTTGTTTTTGGCTGTTGTTGTTGTTGTTGTTTTAATGCCTGGGCATATTAAAAAGAAATTTCTGTCATGGAGGTGAAAACAATGTGTTTTTTATAGTTCATTCTAAGCCTCTATTACAGTTTCAGTGTTAAATCATGTATTATCAGCAGGTTTCACCCATGGTTGAGAGACAAATCTGAAAGGGACTCCTGATGCCAGTGCATGAGGGATATCACTGACAAAAAGGAGCAATGAGTTTTGCCATAGGCATTTAGTATTTGTATTTACTACACCTTATCATCTGTTTTGTTTGGTCAGTCAATAGAATCTTCTAAAAGCCTGTGTTTATATCTTTAGGCAGAACTCTGCCAAGGAAAGCAATCACTGGACAGCTGAATGAAGATAGGAGAGGAAACATGTGCTGTAACTGTTCCTCTCTTGCTCATTCTAATTTGTACATCACGGCTGGAAAGTCATTTTTAAGGTGTTGTGGGACATATTTTTGGATTTTACTCATGCAGTGGTCAGGGTTTCTAAAATATCCTATTATCTAAAGCCTAACAAGGTGACTAATATTCATAGAGCAGAAATGAATTTCTATTGGAAAAAGAAAGCTTATTTAAAGCAAAAAACCTGATATACTATAGACTCTGCTTCTTATCACTGATGCCGAATTTGCCCCAAAAGGCACAATAAAACTGTTTAGAGACAGAGTTTTATGCCTTTAAACAGGAGGTATTTATTTATTGACAACGCGTTGGGAAGCCCCCCCAGGTGGTCCTGGAAAAAGAGCTTCAAAGTTCTTGGCACAAATCAAAGAATATATATACAATTTCTGTGTGTGATTACAACATTTTTCATACATATTCATAAAATTGCAACATCTAGTTATAATATTCATAACAGGTGGAGTTAAGGCGGAGTCCAGGGCGGAGTCTTCATTTTGGGGAGATTTTCAAGGGTACTTCCTGTCTTCTTCATCGGAGGAAGAGGAGTAACAGACCCCGACTCATTTCTGAACTTTTCACCTTTCTTCATTCTGGTGCCAACTTTCTCGATTCTTGCTGACTCTAACTTGTATTTTGCAAGCTCTTGGACCAAAACCTGCCTTTTCCCCCTTATCTCTGGGTGTAACTTACTTTATGTGCCTTTATCTAGGTGTGTAAGCATTCTTGTGATACATGGTATCATCTTCAGCTAAAAGTGAAGCTAAAAGTGAGGCTAACTAAAAGCAAGGCCTCTTAATAATTTTATTAAGGGTCTGCTAAAATTTTACTAGGGGCCTTGTTTCCCTTCATCACTATTTGGTTTTCTTGCCCAGACAATTCCAGTGAACATACCGGAAACCCCTTTATATAATTGTTCATATCCTTAAAGTGGGCTGATTCCCAGCCAAGCTGATGGTTGGAGTCAAGAGATGAATTCAAATACAAGTTGGTGGGGTTTAATCATATATCAGAAGACATAATACATAAATATATAAAACCAGATAAGCCTGAGGAAAACCTGCAGCTGTACCAGCCTGAAGAGATTAGATCATTTTCTTTTTCCTTTTTTCAAACTCCTGTTCTCTTTCTGTGAGAACAGGTTTGATTGTTTCACCTCAGACTATTGATTTCATATTTGTGTATAAAATATTTCATATTTTATACATTAGTGTGAAGGATCTCTAACTCTCCAGCCAGTATTTTTCACCTGCCCACTTTTAACTTGATTTGTTTAGAGATATTATAGAACTTTTAAAAATGTATCTCTGTAGTAACACAGCTCTACACCATTCTGACAAAATTCAAAGACTATAAATTTCACATATGTTGTATCCAGGGTATGATGAGAATCAGGCCATTAAATCCAAGAAGTCAATTAACTCTATTGCATAATTAGGAAAAAAAAGGAGGCAAAAATTGCAACTTATCTATTTTTAACAAGCTCTGTTGTGGAGCCTGAAACTTTTGTGTGATATTTCTGCCACAGAATCATAAAATCATGATTGGAAAAGACCCCAAGATCTTCGAGTCCAAGTCTTGACCAAACACCACCCTGTCAACCAAAGGGTGGAGGGAACCTCTGTCAAAGCAGCTTTGGAGTTAAAACCCTGACAAAACTTCACCTGTTGATCTGTGACTTCCTTTTCTATCCAAGGGAACTGCTGCTGCTGAAAGAACAAGCAAAACACTGGAAATGAGGAAGATTCTTTTCCCTAATTTTGCAAATGCCTTCCTTATGAGATGATAGTTCATGGCTGTGGCACAAGGGCACTTATCTTTTACTCCCTGGATCTATTTTTCTCTGGTACTTCAATCAAAATTCCCCCAAGTGCTGAGTTTGCCAGAGCAAGGGACAGAGAGAGGAGTGAGGAAGTGTCCCCTCATTGATTATACACCCTGAATTAATTCATTCATCTCATTAGTGAACACACTTTTATCTTCTTGGGTTTTTTCATCAGTCCTAGAAGTTATTTTTGCTGATTTCCCTGTAGTGCTGCTGCTCATGGTAACAGTATGAAATGCCCTGTGATGAGATATTTTAAAGCCACCTAACTGCTTTCTCTGGGACTCATGGTAAGACTAAATATCGTTATGTTTATAGGGTATTTTTTCTTGATTAAAGTGTCTGTTAAAATGAAAAAAAGAAAGTTACATATTCAGAAGCATCAATATTTCAGTAATCAGCCAACATAAGTTGCTTTTTGGTCATCTAGGTCTTTTGAAAATCCTCCCTGAAGTCCTTGATCAAGTGAAATGAGCCCTACAAGGAAAAAAAAGTAGAAAACAAAAGATACTTTTCATCCAGTGTCTTCATTTACACTGTAAAGAGGGTGTGAACTCCCTCCTTTTTAGGACTGTTTTGCTGAAAGACATAGAATCACAGAATCATGGAATATCCTGGAAGGGACCCACAGGAATCATCAAAGTCCAACTCCTGACAGAAATTCTGCTATAAATGTTGATATCACGTGACTACAAATTAATTGAATTATTTCTTTTCACTACTGTGCTTTTCAGTGTTTAATCCCCTATAATCAATGGGGTCTTACACAAGAAACACTTGTTGAAGAATTTCAGCAGATGATAAAGGTTCTAAGGCTAATTTAAACCAATTACAGGTATTTAAAACAGTTACAAGTATTAAACCCTCTTCTAAGGACAGACTGAAATCAAGGGTGAACAGCAGTACCTGGTTCAATTCCAGCTTGAAAAGAGTTTGAAAATAAGAACTTATTGTCTATTAACTAAATCATGAACAAGCCATAGGAAATATAGACAGAATAGAATAAAAATCATATAATTCCAGACTTCTTTGGGTTGGAAGTGACCTTAAAAGCTCATCTTGTTCCAACCCCCTCCTACTATTCCAGGTTTCTCAAGCAGCAATGGCTGAAGATGGAAAGGATGTTGNTACTTTTCATCCAGTGTCTTCATTTACACTGTAAAGAGGGTGTGAACTCCCTCCTTTTTAGGGCTGTTTTACTGAAAGACATAGAATCACAGAATCATGGAATATCCTGGAAGGGACCCACAGGAATCATCAAAGTCCAACTCCTGACAGAAATTCTGCTATAAATGTTGATATCACGTGACTACAAATTAATTGAATTATTTCTTTTCACTACTGTGCTTTTCAGTGTTTAATCCCCTATAATCAATGGGGTCTTACACATGAAACACTTGTTGAAGAATTTCAGCAGATGATAAAGGTTCTAAGGCTAATTTAAACCAATTACAGGTATTTAAAACAGTTACAAGTATTAAACCCTCTTCTAAGGACAGACTGAAATCAAGGGTGAACAGCAGTACCTGGTTCAATTCCAGCTTGAAAAGAGTTTGAAAATAAGAACTTATTGTCTATTAACTAAATCATGAACAAGCCATAGGAAATATAGACAGAATAGAATAAAAATCATATAATTCCAGACTTCTTTGGGTTGGAAGTGACCTTAAAAGCTCATCTTGTTCCAACCCCGTCCTACTATTCCAGGTTTGTCAAGCAGCAGTGGCTGAAGATGGAAAGGATGTTGCTTTACCTGTGAATTACCACAGTGGGCACCAAATTTATCCAGAAAGCTTCATACTTCTGAGAAGGTTTCTAAGCAATTCAAGAGTGAATTCTGTGTTTGAAGCACCACAACCCACATCATGGGATCGTTGGTAGAAGGAGAGAGGATGTCTAAAGCCACTGAGCATCAGCTGTGGGAGCTCCTGAGCTGTTTGCTGCAGCACGTAATAAACTGGCTGTGTACTTGTGAAGAGTACACACAGTCTTTTTGCACTCTGTGGGAACTTTCTGAAAGACAGGAGTGCAAATTCATGTCAAAATCCAGCAGAAAAAACAAATGTTGTCACCTTTTTTTTTTCCTGTAGAGGACAAGGAAGCAGAATCGTGTGGACAGATAGAGTGGAGAACACCAAAGGTTGGCACTGCCCTCCTGAGAACGTGCAGGAGGAATTTTACCCTGCAGGGATAACTCAAGTTATTTGTTGCTGTAAAGGCAGCACTGAGCAGCCCAAGGTGAGCTGGTTGTGCTGTGGGAACCCCTCACCAGGCTGGGCAGGGTTTGCTGAGGTGGTACCTCGAGAACACCAACCAGCTCTGACAAAAATATCTTAAAATTCAAGCAGCTACATCCAATGAAGCTGTTCCTGAGAGTAATAGTGATGAAATACGGGTGAAAAGTTGAAATGGATTAAGGTAATTGAGATTTTTTCTTTCCCTTCAGCCTGTTTAGCAGCTGAATTATTTATAGATGTGCCAATTAAACTATTCAAATGTCTGATATGTGTAGCTTTTATCAAAAAATCTGTGTGTTTGCCCTAAGATATAAGCAGAAAAAAAATGTTATCAGTCTAGAAAAGAACAAGGAAAAAAAAACCTGAGAGGATTTTGAATAGCAGGGAATTAGATAGTTTGAGTGGAATTGAACACCCTGCAAGCTCTCAGGCATTACCAGCACAAAGGTTTTTAGCACAGGTGTTCATGTAATTGTGATATATGATGAGAATTAACAGTGAACAATGGGCATCAAACATTTCTGCTTTTATATTCCAATGCTTTATTTTCGGTGTAAGAGGCTATGGGATGATGTGTCATAACATACCCATGTAAGACTTGCTGATGGCTTTTCAAATATTCCTTCATTTCTTCAGTTGCTGGATTAGTGGATTTTGCAAGAGGCAATTTAGAACACAAAAGCAAAAACGCTCCATGGATTTTTACGCACTGAGTTCAAGCCAAAAATATTCCTCAGGCTATTGCAGCGTTGGCAGCACTCCCCAAATGTGACTTGCAAACATGCAGCTGAAAACAATACAGATGCAAATGAGTGAAAATCTTGTAATTCTAATTCCATAATACTTTTATCACTCCATTCAGATGCTTGAGGTTCATTAAAAAACACAAAAGAAGTGCAATTTTTTTTTTCAACTCTCTGTTATTCCTGAAAGTCTTTCAGCCATTTGGGCACATCCATTTGGATCTGCTTTGTGAAACTACCACAGAAAATGTTGCCTTGGTAAAAAGCTGGAAACTGCACTGTCTGGGCTGGTTAAAACCTACTCTGAGTGGCTGATAAGGAATATAAGGAATGTTTTCCAATGCAATGCCACAGCTGAGGGGGATGGGAATTGGTGTCAGAGGTCCTGTCCTGCAGCAAACATCAGAGGGTTTCCACAGCTCAGCGAGTGGAACCTTTACCAAACAAGGGATCTTAGTTCTGTCTTTGCAGTCACTGTATCAATACAGCCACAATCACAGAGCTGGGAATGTACCTCCTTTCATCAGCTGCTCACCTGCCCAAAGCAGAACAGCCAAGGTGCTGAAGGCTTTTCATCACCACAGCACAGCTCTGCTCTACCCTCTGGAAGTGGCACACACTGAATTTTCACAGACCTTCTTTAGTTGGCACAAGCTGTGAGCTGCACAAACCCCAGTGGCCTCAAGAGGCTTCATTTACTTGACAAGAATTAGAGCAGTTTGTTTTCAGAGGGAATATTTGTGCTGTGGAAAAGATCCCTCAGCCTTTCAGTGGTTGTGTTCTTGCTTTTTCCAGCTGATGGTGAAATGTTCCTGGAAAAGACAGTTAATGAGCTTTACCTGTCTGCTCTGAGAGAAGAAATTTAATCATAAACATGAATTCTGTTGATTTAATAGAAATACCTTTCAAGACCTTTCGAGAAAGTGGAGCTGACAGAGGTGTCTGTGTGTGCACTGGCACAGGGAGGGGAGAACTCACAGGCTGTGCTGGATCACCCCGTGTTTCTCACCAGGAATCCTTTTCAAAGTTCAATTCACCAGCAGAAAGTGTTGTTTGCCCTGCAAGAGGAAGGTTGTGTGACCACAGGATGAGAGGATTCACCAGACCTGAGGAGCACTTTTCAGTTCACACACTCTGCCCCAGCACTTCCTCTCAGATTTTCTGGCCAGGCTTTTGAACTGCTTATGATACTCAGGCTTGTGNTCTTTTTGAGCAGAGATTTTCTGACCAGGCTTTTGAACTGCTCATTTCAGGAATAGCAAAAACTGCATCATGGATTCCCTCAGGGTTGAACTGTTTCTGCTTATGATACTCAGGCTTGTGGATGGGTGACACTGCAGAAATGCATTTAAATGATCTGCCTGAGGTGAATTCATACAATCATAGATTGCTTTGGGTTGGAGGGGACCTTAAAGATCATCTCATTCCAATCCCCCACCATGGACAGGGGCATATTCCACTAGGGCAGGTTGCTCATTCCTCTCAATAAATACTAACATGAATATTTTCAGCAATTTTCCATAATAAACCTTCTTCCAAACAAATATCTCATTCTCAAGTAATTTTAAAAACTCATGGAAGACTGTCAGATATACTATTATTGAAATTACTTTCTTTCAATAAGTGTTCCTGAGCATAATTTGTAGAGTTCATTTATTTTTCTTGTAATTCTGAATTCTACAGGTAATTTTTCTCAAAGATATTACTGCAATGAGTACAGGAAACATAACTCACAGGAAATAAAATCAAGGGTGCAAAGATAGACAATTTATTTACACAAACTGTAAATAAAATAAAGGTTTTGGAAATACACCTATGGAAAAGATCAGCATATTAAGTCAAAGTTCAGCCTCTTAAGACTGATCTCCTAAAGAAACACAGTATCTTAAATCAAATATATTGTTTAATTACCAGTTACAGGAGAGGAAAGACAGATGAAGCTCTGTATTGGCCTCTAGAATCAAGCTCCAGACAAGGACAGTATATTGAGCACTCCTAATTTCCTCTGTTGCTGCAGCAACAGGGAAGTAACAGGGGGAGAAATTGGCTTCATTTCAGATAAGGAATAACAATTTGCAGCTCTTCAGTGTTCGTTGGTGAATTTACAGAATGGGCAGAAGAGAGAGAACTGCTTTATCTCCTGCAAAAAAAAGACCCAGATTTATTGTGTTCAACACTCAGGTGGATTAATAGGAACATAAACTTCTTAGAGGTGTAGCACTCACCAGCCTCAAACCCTCCCAGTTGTTACTGTTTCTTAGAGACTCAACAAAATAAAAAGCAGAATTAGCTGCACTCTTACTTGGAAAGAAAGATTTGATGTTAATGGTGTTGTTTTATCAATTAATACCCATAGACTTCAAAGTCCAGACCCTGCAGATATTCTTTATGGGTTCCTGCAGTCCTGCCCCTAATTTCTATCTGAAATTCCTTCTTGCCCACATTTTCTTGTCCATTTCTTGTGGTGTCAACCTGATTTTTCTTTAGTTCTTAGATCTGCTGATGTGTCTGAGGGGAGAATTTGTGTCCTGGTCATTACTTTTATTTCCTTTGATTTTCTTTGAAAAGAAAGGTACCATTGTCTTCTCATCATTTGGGCAGCAAAAGTGCCTGTTTATTAAACAGTCCAATGCACTAATTTACTCTGATTTTACAGGCACTGCTGTCAGTTGTCCAGTTCTGTCACATGCTCTGGAGCAACAATGATCAGAAGTAAGGAATCAAGACTATTCCAAACTTCTGTCCCAAACCTCTGAAAACAAATAGTCCTCAATTAAATAGATTATGATCAATAAACAGGATATTTTATGCACAATGAAATAATGCCAAGACCTTTTCTTTTTAAGACCTTTTTCACTTTGGTTATAGATTGAGGGTGATTTTCATTCTTTTTTGTCGCCGTGTCCTTTTGTTTCCAGCAGGACATCAATATGAAGTTATCCAAATATTGGATCTCTGAATAATCAGGAGCAGAGGACTTCAAACATCAGAAATTCTTTCTTCTTAACAGGATTTTACCTGAGTCTAAGCTTTCACTAAATCATTCAGGATGCAGGGCCTGAGACCTGAACTGAGGACACAACTATTTGCTGTATAATCTGCACAACATTGGACAGGAAAAAGTGAGTGAAGGAGAAAAGAGTTTTTTTTGGCTTTTAGAGTAAGTTTTTATTTCAACATTCTAGTTTTCAAGTGCACACAGGATGGGGTTGTGGGATGAGAACATAAAGTTCTAGGGAACACTGTTGTATATTGGCTAAATCTTTCATACTATTGAAAAACTAAATAAATGATCAGGGAAATGAAAGAAGAGAAAGGAGGTTTTCAAATGCAGCAGTAAATGTCCTGAGAACTATATTCTCTCCATGACTACATTATATAAGATGCTAAGGAAGATGTTTTGGATGGAGTGAGTAATTGTGTCTTCCTGTTCTTTAAGTGCTGAACTGAATGTTCTGAGGTTTAACAGTCTCACAGAGAAATCAGCTCTTCCCATTAAGGATGTCTGAAGGACATTCTAAAATCTTTTTGCTTCAGTGGGTACCTACATGTAATGTTCTTGCAATACATGCCTTAAGATGGATAACACTTGGGATTCAACTGGGACCTTCCAGCTTTTTGCAGGAAAAAAATAATCATCAAATGCTGCCTTAGTTATGTTGGAATCTTCAGTGATTATTTCTATTGTAATGTAGTAATTGTGTTTCCTCAGCACATGGAGGGATTAACATCCTGTTAACAGGATTAATATTCCTGTTCCTTTTGTAGACTTCCCCCTACATTTAATACCTTTTGAATGCTTTTGAAAGACAACATTTCACGAGGTCGGAGTTAATCAATGCAAAGGCTTGAGAAAAGCAGAGTAAAAGTGCATTTCTTTTTCTCCTGCCCTTCCCTCTGCATGCCCTCAGTGTTCAGAATCCCAAACACAGGATTTGTGCTATATGTAATAATAAATAAATGTATGTACTGCCCAGACATTAATACAGATTTAAAATGAAGAGACTGTTTGGTGGGGTTTTTTCCTTCACACCTATGGGTGCACACAAATCCTTAAATACATCCTGGGGAAGGAACCCACCCTCACACAGAAGGATTTCTCCCTGGGATCCAGGCTGCTCTTCCTGGAAGTAGTGCCCATAATGTCCCTACAGCAGGAAGTGTGGCTGTGAACCTTCATTTCTCGTCACTGTTTTCTCAGGTCTGTACCTCCCATATTTCGTTTCTGGTTTCTACTTCTTCCCTCAGTCTCTCAATTTCTCAGGTCCCTGACCAGACAACCTCACTGGAAAAACCACTCTCAGACACCCTCATCAATTGTTTCTCACCAACAACTCCCTTTTTTTGTCTGTCAGGTTTGTATCCTTGTGTGTTCCTATTTCTGGCTTCCTGATTTTCCTATTTCCCTTGAAAAAGACCCTTGACCAGATACCCTCAAAGGAGCAACACTGTCCTTCCACACCCTCACCCAACCCGTTCAGTTGTGCTTCAGTTCGTGTTGTCATGGAAACAATGTGAGGATAAAGCCTCCAGCATGAAACAGAACTTAGATACCAGTGCAGGGGGGGGGGAATCATGTATTCATCACTACGTCTTTCTAGAATTCCATATGGAATGTTCTCAACCCTGTCAAGATATCTGGCAATGAGGATTTGCTTCCAGCTTTCATCTCGGCTGAAGTGCAGAATATATTTAGCGGTCAATGGTCATTTTCAAAGCTCTCTGCCTGGGATCTCTTTGATTTCCCTGTTAATCAATAAATATTCTCGAGCTTCCACTGGCATTGTGCTCTTGGGATAAGACCAGATATGTAAAATAGGACAAGATTTGCAGTTAGAATTTTTGCTCATCCTTTGGAGTTGCAGCATCAGTAGAACCTCACGTAACTTGGGCCTTAGAGCAGCTTTTGGTACCACTTGAAGTGAACAGCCTTTAGTGAGAACAACTCTCCATAATTTAGGTTGGACCATAGGAAATAAGACACTGCTGAGCCTGTTTAGCAGAGATAAGAACTCTCAGGCTCATGCTTCTACAAATAGTAAGACATTCTTGTCCAAATTCAATTTAAAAGCCTTTTATTTTTTAGTTCAAAATTCAAAAGCTGTATTTCATTTAGCATGATCTCAAGGAGAAGAAAAAAAAATAATTTTATTTTAAAAACTGTGTTTCACTAGGCCTCAAATTGTGCCAGGGAGGTTCAGGCTGGACATTAGGAAAAATTTCTTCACTGAAACAAAGGTCAGGCATTGGAATGGGCTGCCCAGGGCAGGGGTAGAGTCACCATCCCTGGAAGTGTTCAAAAAAGGAGTAGATGTTGCACTTCTTGATGTGTTTTAGTGGGATTTGGTCAGAGGTTGGACTTGATGATCATGGACCTTAATAATTCTGTTATTCCATGTAAGAACTGACATTTTCAAGAAGTTGAGGAACCAAGATTTTGTAGGGGCTTGCTCAGCCTTTGGTGTCTGTGGAAGACAGATGAGACAAGTGCCACTGCCCCAAACATCAAACCAGGGCAATGTTTTTATACATTGAAATCAAAACTAAAACATGGGAGACAATCTCTCTTACTTGTTATTTTGTAAACTCTTTCAATTCCAAGTGTTTTCAGTCGATAAAGAAGCAAAGTACAGAAATTCTGAAAAACATTCCCTTGGAAACTGCTATGAAGAAAAAAGATACTCTTTCCAGAACAGTGAAGTCAAAATAGAACATAAAATGTGACATAACTTGTTCTCTTTCTGCTTTTTTCTCAGCTACTGAGGTTTCTATTGGGGTTCCCCAAAAACTCCTGCCCAGGTTTGGAATACCATGTTCTGAGTGGTTACCATAAATCTCTCCAGTAATGATTGTTTAGGACATAATATGGAAGTCTCAGTCAGGGAGATTATAAAACATACAAGACTTGCATGTGTCCCTGTGTTAAAGTAAAAGTACCTTTTTAATACATGGTACATAAAACATTTTGGTAAAAATTCACTCTTTAGTGGGTATATTTATCTGTTTATTAAGACCATAGCAAAGCCATTAGAAAACATTATTTAGCCATTAGAAGAAGCCATTAGAAAAGGCTATTTAAATAGGGAAAGGATCAAAAGCAGAATGATGAGTGCAAGATGAAATGTAAAATGTGTTAAGTATTCAAATTAGATATGGTTTAGTAATGTCATAGAGTTTTAAGCCACAGATGATGAGCAGGATATTCCCATTCCCTGGGATCTCTGAGGCTTGAATGATACAGTCTGATGCATTTTTCTATAACATTTTTTAAAAGTAAACTGTTTTCTTATTAGAGTCACAAACTCACAGACTCACAAAGCATCCTAAGTTGGAAGGGACCCACAAGGACCATCCAGTGCAACCCCTGGCCCTGCACAGACACCCCAACAATCCCCCC
>VYXB01006003.1:23715-45564 GCA_013397135.1 Pachyramphus minor
CACCATCCCCATGTCCCTCCCTTGGACACTCCAAGAGCTTTAGATCCCTCTGACATTGTGGTGCCCCCAGGACAGGAGGTGAGGTCACCCCAGCCCAGAGCAGAGGGGACAATCCCCTCCTCCCCTGGGTGATGTTGCTTTCTCTGTACTTTACTCACAGCAGGGATTTTTCCCACCTGGGTTTCCTGGGATCTTTTAAAGCAGTTGATAGTTGTGTTAAGCCAGAAGAATCCACTACTACTGCAGTGGAGTAAATCCCCAGTTTTTCACACAAATTAATGCAAAGTATGTGTTGCACCAACCATGGATGTCTAGAGAAACTTATTTCCCCTATAATTCCATGCAGACTCTGAATCTCTGCTCTTGCACAGTTCTGTTATTGCAGTAACATCCCTCTGCCACCACAGCTCTAACAGGGAACTCCCCAATGTCCCTGCAATTATCTCACAGAGAAAGATTTTCTCCTATTCAATACTTTCTCATTTTGATTTTCTAAAAATGTCTTTATCTCTCTCCCTTTCACGTGTCTTTATAACACATTGAAGAAATCCTAATCTATATTTTTTCCTAAAATGTAATGAAAACGCAAATAAATTAAAATAGTCTTTTGCAGTCAATGAATTGTAATGTTACAGTGGCCAGAAGCTTTTTTTAATGCGTATTTTGGTTCCCTATATCTAGTCTTTTATTGAACTGCATGAGGAAGATTTCTGAAAAATATGAAGTGACTAATCATCTGCTTCTCATTCTGAACAGTGCCTTTCTTGATATTCAGTATATTTCATTTAATGAAATTTATAATGGTGCATGAAAGAAAAATAAAATGTCTTTTCAGCGTAAAACAGCAAGAACTGACCACAAGAACTTTCTTTGTTCTGGTATCTCAGGCATTTTAAGAACTTAGAAGCAATTAATTGTTCTTGGCTAATTTAATCAAATGCACTGCTCTTAAGGAATCTCAAGGGCTACTTGAATAATTTTAGGATATGAAGAGCCAAGCTAAAGCAATCTCCACTCTGGTACTGAATAAAAGACTTGCCCAAAAAGAACAAGACTGGTTTTTAAACTGATGCTGCTGGGTGGGTGCAAATATCAGTGGTATAACACTGCTTAGAGACTCAGCAGCTCAACAAAACAAAAGAAAACTAATCAACCAACCAACCAACCAAAATCCCCCCCCAACTTATTAATGGAAACACTGAGACTTAAATTATTTTCTTTTCTTCATAATGTGATAGAGTTTTACATCCCTTTCTCTCTCTCTCTCTCTCTCTCTCTCTCTATATATATATATATATATACATATATATGTGATGTCTTGCATTCTTTTGAAAGTTATGTTACCCTTTGGTGGGCATTATTTTATGAAATAAAGTAAACAGATGATTTGATAAAACATTCCATCTCCTGTGATTTTTATCCCAACAACAAAGGATATCCCCCCCACACCTTCTCATTTAGGACTAAAACTGTTTGAAAGGACTAAATATTTTCCTAAAAGCTTCTCCCTGTGTCAATGAACTTGTTTAATTGATTTAGTGAAATATCATGTGCTGGTCATCTACATAAAAATTAACAGAAACCTTTGGGACTTCTGAACAGCCTATAAATGGACACAGCCAATGGAAAACAGACATTCTTCCATTTCTGGACTGAAAATGTTTTTTCCCAATTCCTTCACTAGAGAAATAGTCCCACAAATACAATATTTTCTCTCCACAAATCCTTTTCAATTATTCCGGATGCAGTCATGGGATAACACACATGGCAAACAAAGCAAACAGAAGGAAATGACAAACTCTGTTTCTTGCTTTTCACACTTGAAAATGTGTATTTTCAATATCAAAGAAAGTCAGAGTCATTTAAGAAGTGTGTTGCTTGAAAAAATTCATGTAGGTGTTGCCTGCAAATCTCTGGATCAAAAGATAACATTGGTGACAGCCACAAAGGCTTTTTGAAGGATGTAAAAGCTTAACAAAAATCTTCATCTGTTTCAATTAAAGGAAAACATTTTTTCGCCGCTCCAAAGTCGAAATCTGGTGGAGGTTTTGCCTTCTGGCTCCTCAGACAGAGTAATTTTTTATTAAAAGAAGACTTGACTTTGATTACATGTGCTTGAGACAGGCCTTGCTTTATGTGGGATGTGGAGAGAGGGCTTCCAGTATTACACCTGATGGATTTTCTACAAATAAACTCTTGAGGATTAGACTTGCTTTATTGCAGATCTATTTTCTGAGGCAAGAGGCAATCCAGAGATATGTCATTTATGCTATTACAGGTTTGCATTTCTGCTGAAACCAAGGGGGTTGTTTTCTCTGGATGATTTGTTTTGACAGCAGAAAAATGTACTTTAGAAGAGGGAGATTGGCAGTACTATTGGTGGAAAGGGTGATCAGCAGAGTGCCTGATTCATTGATCTACTTATTTAAAACCTTTCCAATTATTTATTAAGTTTATTAATTGAAATCTATATTTAGATATGGATTCTGTGAGAGACACAAGAGCTGTTTTATACATTGACTGTGAAATCTGATCCAGAAGAGAGGAGAAAGCAGCAATGTGGAAACTGCCCAAGAGATGGAAAGTTCTGGGTGTGTTAAACCTTTTTTTCATTTATTTGTTTTCAGAAGAATTACCATTTATTGTCAGTAAGGGATTTATCATTGTTATAGTCATATCGGAATTTAATAAGTCTCCATATCACTGTTAAATATCCCATTGATTAATTAGTAGAACTTTGTTACGGTAGAGGAAAGAAATATAGATTTTATTTTAAAAAATTAAATCCATAATTTTCTTCTTTTAAGCCTAAGAAATCATGTAGATGGTAAATTAGTATGAGCCATTCATAGACTGCCATGGAATGGAGAAATTCTACCCCATTAATAGTAAGAATTTCTCGAAAATCTTTCTGATTGTTGGTTCACAAGCTCATTTTGTTTCCATGGACATTGTTAAATACAATAAATAAAGGACTGAATGATTTGAATGGAGGGGAATCACATTTTAGAAGCAATTTCATGGTTTTTTAGAACACCATTTTGGTTTGCAATAATTTTATTCTTTCTTTTAAATACAAAATCCTCTCACACCTCAAAAGTTCCAGCGAGGACTCGCTGAACGAAATACTAGAAAATGGTATTTCAGAAATAAAATGTGATCCCTGTGTCTAAACAGCTGGGAACTGTGAGTTTGTATTAGTTCTGGGGAATTTCCAGCTCTGCAGCAGGGACTAGAAGTATCCACCAGAAAGACCAATTTTGGTACAATAATCATTGTTCTGGGATGGTCCAATATTCGGCATTTCCAAAGTTTTGGGATCTGCTCTTCCTGGGGTCCCAAACCATCAGCAAGGCTGTGGTTGCAGGACCTGAATTCTGGGTTTGTTTTACAATTATCTGTTCCAACTCAACAGCAAAACCAATCTGAGTGCCCTGTTCAGCTACTCTGGATGATGTTTGGTGATGCTCCCAGACTCTGCAGAACTTCAAGGAAATTGTGCTGCATTTTTGCAGCTCCCTGAGGTTCCCAGATTTGGCAACTGAAGCCTCTGGGGACTTTTTTGCATAGAAGGAAAAAGGTACCTCTTTGACATTTGGTCCATAAAAAAATCAAGAGAGAAATGTCATATTTCATATGACTCCAAGTTTTGTTTCCTGTATTCAAAATAGGAAAATTTTCTCTGGCTGAGGAGAAAGGAAGGAATGGGAAGGGACTGAGCAACCTGGTCTGGTGGAAGGTGTCCCTGTCCCTGGCAAAGGGGTTGGACTAGAGGGTTTTTCAGTTCCTTTCCACCTAAACCCCAACCAGTTTGGGATTCTATGATTCCATGAAATTCAGACATTTCTGTCTCTGGTCATTTCACTGCTGCACATTTATCCCAGACATCGTGGCAAGGCCCAGTCCTGCAGCAGAGTTTAATATTTCTGAAGCCTTTACTTCTCTCCTCCTCAGTGGCCTGAAGACACAGGAACCCTGTCAGTGAGGGACAGGGAACAGCTCAGCAGTGAGAACTTCCCCCCTGTCACCCAAATTTGCAACCATGGCTTGATGGTTGTATTTTAGCACGATGTTCTTTTTCCTTCATTCCTTTCAGCAACAGCCAGCAGCAGCTTGAACTGAATTACTGGATTAATAAATTATATCAATAAGACATGATAAAGTCAAGCAGTCAATCACTTATCAGTCTGGAGGGAGTTTAAAAACAGGAGATTACTTGTAGTTCTCAGATCATGCACTTCTCACTGAGAGATCTCCCTGCTCCTGTTTTGGAGCCAAACACAGGTGCACACCCAAAGTAGGAAAATTCATGACATACTTAACAAATTCCTTAAGTCATTGCCACTGCTTTCAGCAAGTTCAGTGGAGCTTAAAAGTCAATTTATAGGTAGTTGCTGCAAAATGCTAATGTACAGTTCTACTGCTCAGATCTGAAATGATTCCATTAATTGGTGGAATAATGAATCACAGAATGCCTTGAGCTGGAAGGGACCTATGGGGGTTACCCAGTCCAGCCCTCAGCCCTGCACAGCCCCAGCCCCAAGAGTCACCCCCTGTGCCCCACAGGATCATCCAAACCCTCCTGGAGCTCTGGCAGCCTTGGGGCTGTGCCCACTGCCCTGGGGAGCCTGTTCAGTGCCAACCACCCTCTGGGGGAAGAACCTTTCCCTGAGATCCAACCTGCCCCTGCCCTGACACAGCTCCAGCCCTTCCCTGGGTGCTGTCCCTGGTCCCCCCAGAGCAGAGCTCAGTCCTGCCCCTCCCCTGCCCCTCATGATGAAGCTGTAGCATCAACACATCAATTTGTTCTCTAGAAGACGAAACTTGTTTACAGAACTTTATAAAACCTTTCACAGCTCTGTCTCTCTGCATAATATAAAGCAAGTCAGGACCCAGGCATCTGATTTCAGCTCTGCCTCCTTCTTAATTTCCTTCTGGAAAATCAAGGCGAATCTGCATGATTGAAAATTCTGTCAATATGTTGATGCAGTGACACATAAACCAGTAACATCTCCATCTCCCTTCCTTTCTGCTTACTTTTGCACTGGTCAAGTCCTTGATGCACATAACTCACCCTGCTTTTCAAAATGATGAACCTCAGGAACTGCCAAATAACCCAGAAATAAAAAAAAAAAAAAGGGAAAGAAAAAAAATATTTTGTCTCAAAATGTTTGTGCCCTGAGGTAAATTGGAAGACCTTTCTCTTTCCTTTGATATATAGTTTGTGGTGGTGACCTCAAGAGTTCTCAATTGTGTCCCACAATTGCTGGGAACAACCTGAGTGTCTCAATCTTCTTGTTGTCTGGGAATAAACTGAAAGGTTTTGTGGAGAATATAAGACCAGGGTGGAGCACACTGACTGCAAAGTAATCCTGCAGTTTGTGCCATCATTTAACTAAAAATAGGATTAAGGACACATAAAAGCTGTCTCTTACTGCTGCACTTGGCAAATTCTAATAGGCTGGGCCAAAACAGGGACAGCAACCAGAAGCTGTACATATGTGTTTGAAAAATGATTTCCATCTGACAAGATTTTCACACACATCTGAGAAGGTTTCTCTCAGGGGAAAGTAAGTTCTTAATGCTGAGTGATTCCTGACACTTTTTCCTTACATATCTGTGGGAATTTTTAATGTAAATACTGATTTCACACTGCTGCACAATATTTATGGTTTACAGAGCTCAAAAATTATGCCTTAACTGCACTGTCTGTGTTTTAAACTCACTTTACATTCAGTGGTGATGTAGTGTGAGACATCTCTGATTTGCCATCAACATGGGGAGAAACATTCTCCACCTGGGCTTTATTCCCCAGGGAATTCTGTTGCCCTGGGTTGTAACAGAGGGTTTGTAGTGAGATGCAGATGAATGTGAGTTGTTAACAAGCAGTGTAATGGCCTTGTAACACTGACAAACCATAACACAACCCATCATTTGCATCCTATAATCTCAGATTCCCACTTCATTGCCTCCCCCTGGTGAAATGTGTACAGGACAATCGTGCCCCTGGTAATTAATGACACGCTGCTTAATGAAATAATGAAAGCCAGGCTGTAAAGTTCTGGTGCACTTAAACAACTGCAGGAATGCTTTTCATCCACAAATTAGCTTTGGCAGGAGGAGGGAAATTCCCGATGAATTCCTGGTGAAGCTGGAGCTGTGTCCTGCTGGAAGCAGTTCAGTGGGCTGTGGAATGTGCTGTCCTGGCCTCATGTGCCTTTCCAGAGGTGACATGTGATTGATTCCTAGACTAATTGGGCATCGGGGCTGAGTTTGCCTGAAGTTTAGTCCTTATTTAAAATACCCAAGTGGAAGATTTCAAGGGAGTTCTAGAAGCAGGGCTGAGGCAGTTTGTGCTGGAGTGGCTAAAATAAGTCTCAGTTATCAGGAGCTGAGGCTGCTGGCTCAGATCCAGCCCTGCTCCTGCCCACAGAACAGCTTTGCAGAACCATCTTCCTTGTCTGGCACATGAAATGGATACTTCTTCACTGAATACATCGGCAAAGGGTGGGGAGGCTGATTGTTAAACAGGTTCAGGGCTCAGGGAAGCTCCTTTAAGGCTTAGTGCAAGGAAAGAAAATCAAATACAGCATGGAATTATAGAATCCCAGAATGATTTGGGTGAGAAAGGACCTTAAAGCCCATCCAGTCACACCTTCCACTATCCCAGGTTCCTCCAAGCCCTGTCCAACCTGGCCTTGGACACTTCCAGGGATCCAGGGGCAGCCACAGCTTCTCTGGGCAACCTGTGCCAGGGTCTTCCCACCCTCACAGGGAACAATTCCTTCCCAATACCCCATCTCTCCCTGCCCTCTGGCAGTGGGAAGCCATTCCCTGTGTCCTGTCCCTCCCTGCCTTGTCCCCAGTCCCTCTCCAGCTCTCCTGGAGCCCCTTCAGGCCCTGCAAGGGGCTCTCAGCTCTCCCTGGAGCTTCTCTTCTCCAGGAGAACCCCCCCAGCTCTCCCAGCCTGGCTCCAGAGCAGAGGGGCTCCAGCCCTGGCAGCAGCTCTGGGGCCTCCTCTGGACTTGTTCCAGCAGGTCAACATCTTTCTTGTGTTTGGGGACCCAGATCTGAACACGATATTCCAGGTTGGGTCTCACAAGAGCAGAGGAGAGGGGAAGAATCACCTCGAGGTGATTCCTATAGGATTAAGAACCTGTGCTCTGAGACAGATTCATGATCCATTTTATGTAGCTGTGCCACAGTTCTGCAGAACTGGGTTGATTTCATAGCTCTAATACTTACAGGATTATTACAAGGGTTTTTTCTTTCCTAGTATGAAGAATCATAATGGAAATAATTCATGAATTTGGGGGATCTTCAGATAAAAGCACCAAAGCCAGAAATATTCCATCAGCTCAGCATCCCCAATCAGTACAAGGGATGCAATGCTTTTATGGGATTGATTCCTTTGCAGTGAGTGGCAAAACCCCCACTGAATCCAAGGGGGCTGTGATCTCCTGCATGATCAGATCAGCTCATGTTCAGGTTGTAGAGCTGTTTGGGGATTTGCCTAATGGAAATGCAGGGGTTGGTGCTGAGAGCTGAGCACTGTGAGAAGGATTCAGCCCTCTCCAGGTGCCTTTTGAAAACTTGGTTTCACCTGGGCAGGGCTCATCCCCTGGAAATCTGAGCTCCTCTGAAACACTGACTTTATATAAACACCACAGGGCCAAGACTTGGCTGTTTATATCAACAAAGCATCACTGACTTGGTGTTTTTTCAAAGAAGTAGAAGGAAGTGTAGAGTGTATAAATTGGTGACTCTTTTTGCAGATCTTCACATGTGTCCTGGGGGGGCATCAGGCCCAGCATCACCANAACTGAACCGGAACTTTGAAACAGAACAGCAGCATTGGGAACTAAAGTGAGAATATCTACAATTCTATTTCCTCCCATGAGATAAGCTTCATTTAGGAAGACTTTTCCTTGGCTTCCTGTACCTGATTTTGTGTCACAATTCCAGTCATTAACTGCTTTTTTTCCCCATCATCTAATTTGTCCCCTTTTGTGAGATACCAATTTTCTGGGAACAAACAATAGATGATGTTTTTATGAAGCCCAAAAGGTGTTCTGACAGCAGAACATGATGCTGCTCTGTGCAGCTCCTCTTTAGAAGTTTCACTGGATGCTTTTTTTCCCCCACAAGGACTTGATTTGATTTTTCAGTTGCTTGGACATGTTCTGTCCAGTTGTAACAAGCCTTGCAATGAGATCCCTCATGATTTATCATGCTTTGGATTCAGCTGGGCTCTCAGTGTGTTGCCAAAGTTTCCCAGACCTCCTCAGGAGGCTGATTACTGCCAGGGAGGAAAACTGCAGGAATCCTGGTTAGAGCTGTGCCTCTGAAATCTTTGTCACGGTTTCATTCTGTTTGGAAAGCTGCTCTACCTTTCCTTACATCAACATATGAAATATTCTGCCTGATTGGGTGAGGCCTTTCAAACAGAATAAATTTCCCTAAGACAACAGTATTGCCAATGTATTGCCTTCTATGTGAATATAAGAGCAAAAGAAAACAAAGTTAATACTTGTAAAACCAATAGAGGTTAAAATCATTGAATCACACAAAGAATAAGGTTGGGAAAGACCTCTGAGATCATCAAGACATTTGACTGACCCACTAAATTAGATTAAAAAGTTACATGGCTGCTCACTGGAGAGGAAATATTAAAGGAAATATTTAATATTTTAAAAAGTGAACCCTTTCCCTGAATTCTGCCTTTGGAAGCTGCAGCAGGAAGTTGGAATCAACACATCAGTTCACCAGAGTGCTGCCAGTTTACAGCATATGACTTGGAGCAGAATTAGGATTTTGAGGCCACATCTTCATGGAAAAAATATGTTACATGAGGGAAAGTATTTTTTTTTCCATTTGCTTACCAAAGATCCCTGGAAGAAAGCTGGGCCAGCAAAAAAAAACAGGAAGAGAAGGACAGAAATTCTTCAGAGTACAAAGGGAAAGTCAAGGGAGATCCTGACTCACAGTTTCCACTCCAAAGGCTCTTGATCTTTAAGGTCCCTTCTAAACCAAACCATTGTATGATTCTGTGATATTTTGCCCTAATGGAATTACTGTTGGAGGAAAGAAATGATTCCACACACCAGGGAGAAACAAGGGTTGTTCACAGAACTGTGAAGGCAACTCTTGTGTCCTTTATCAGAAAATGAATTTTAAAATGGAATGGGCTTTGGGTTTATTTCTGGTCCTTGACTGGCTCATTAGGGTGGATGCTGGAGAGAGGTTGGTACCTGCAGGCCTTGGGGATGGATTTTATTAGATTTGGAGTAAAATTGAACTTGAGTGTCCCTTGGACTGGGTTGGAACTATCACCAGGAGGAATAACTGTACATTATAAGGACACTGAGCATTCATCCCACAGGTAGCACCTCAGTGGTGAAGAGGGGAGTAAAAATGTGCTGTTAACTCTGTCCTTTGTGGATGTGGGAAAGGAGTTAATTCTAGAGAACAGTTCAGGACTGATAAATAGAGTTTGCATGAGTTTGCCATCAAATGCACCTCTGCTTTTTCTTCAAGAGAGACTGGGGAGTCCAGGGGGTGTCTGAGTTCTAGATTGGGGGGGTATTGACACAGCAGCCAGAGAGAACCTGCATTTGTTCACTGTCTCTGCATCATGTGCAGTTATTATGGCTCTGACACCTATTATTTGCTTCTGGTGGCTCTGGAAAATCTGCTTCCAGCCTCCTCAACAGGGCTCATCCAAAGAAAAAGGGTCCAGGAAAGGAGGAACCTGAGACTTTCTCCCAGCTCTTTGTCCCTGCCTGGCTCTGGCCACTGCTCAACCTGGAGGTTGAGCCTTAGGCAGCATTTGGAGGGAATTTGGGAAATTCTGGCACCCTGCACGTCAAGGGACAGGCACTGAGGTGCTGCAATGCCTGTTTGCACAATAAGCACTTAAGCCTTCAATTTCTGCCAATTTATACAAAATATATGGTAAGAAGAGGACCAAAAAAGATGATTTCAACATTAAAGTTTGGGAAGAATTCAATGAGACAAAGAGCAGCAGAGCTCTCACAGAAATAGTTACAATATTAAAAAAACAAACAAACAACAAAAAAACAAAACCAGAAATATTTTTCATTACTATGGTGTGACAATTGTGAGGAAAGAAAATATATTGGCAGCCCAAAATACACAGAAAGCAAAGTTGTGCAGAGATGCACACAGGGCAAATTCATGGAGGAAGGTGGGAGAAGCAGTTCTTCCAAATGTGCTGAGAAGTCTTTCTGGCTCCATTGAATTTGGAGCATATCCCAGGTACAAAACAGAGTTAGCCAGAGTGCTCCAGATGGATGTTATCCTGAGCCAAGAGCTAACTACATCAATGCTTTTCATTGACTCTGGTGCTACAGAATGAAATGGCAGCAAAATGTCCAGCATATGATTCCTTTTATTGCTCCTGATGCCATAAGTGACACTTTCCCTGGACTATCACCACACAGCAATTACTATTCACCACCAGCAGCCCTGTTTCCACTGTCAAATCATGAGTCTCCTTGATTAATTTGATTTTTTAGCAATAAAGTAATCTCTGCTACCTGATTTAATCCATCCTCTCTTCTGCAGCTATTGCCTCACTTGGAAAAAAATTGAACCAGCCTGGAAATTGTTGAAGTTTTTAATCACAGTTAAAATTAAAATACTAATTTCTAGAACAAGAACCACCTACAGTATATATTATATTATTATAAATTCCTCAATGTGTCAGAAAAAAAATTACCAGGGGAGAAATCCAAGATGAATAACAGCTTGAGGTGCAAACATTGAAGAAGTCTGGGCTGTATCAATTCATGTGGCTGGAAAGACTCCTGGATTTCTCACAACTCTCTCAAATTTCTCTAAAAAATCACAATGGCATTTCCCTTACACTGCTCCCAGGAGGCAGAGCTAGCAGGTAATTATTTTTGATAACTTCTTCTCTCCCAACCTAAAGCACTTTTGTATGTACACTGAATATATTCAACACTTCCTTATTCAGCAGACATTTATCTCACTTATAATTAGAAATAAGTGAAAAATACTGAGCAGGTTTTTCTCAGAACTTTTCCAAGCTGCTGTGTGATTCTCAAGCCTTGCTGGAAAAAACAAATAGGTAAAACTAGAACATATTCTGGACAAGTAAAATCAAATCCTGACTGACAACTCTCATGTCTCTTGGAGCAGATACAATTTTGGAATTACTGACATATTAAGTTTTCATCCACCTTGGAAAAAAGGAAAACTGCTGACAAACCCCATTCAGAGGTGTTGCCATTGGCTGCTGATGTAATTAAGTCTCAGAACAAGGTACAGCACGTTAGTGATGGAGCCTCTCAGTGATCCTGCAGTGATTTATGATCTGTGAATAACAAAGAGCACCAACAGGTGAAGTCTCACAGTGTTAAGAGGAAACACTTTCCACTCAAATTTAAAGGGAAATTTTATTATCAGGTTTTATAGATGATGTCTTTTCTCTGATATTTCAGCACCTACAGGCACAATATATGTGTTAATGACACTGAAGTTGGGGTTTAGATCCCCACAGGGGTCGTTCACTGGGTGATCCTCGTGGGTCCCTCCCACCTCAGGGTATTGAGAGTCAAGAGATTTTGGGGTTCAGTGTTGGTAACAAAGCCAGAAGCAGTGAAATCCAAGTGCAAAGTGTGCCCTGAGCTCCAGGCAGCTCTCAGCCAGCTTTGTAGGGAATGCTTGGCTCACAGGCAGAAAACATGATTTATGACATGACAGGAAAAGACAGGAGTAATAATGAATAACTGAAACCAAGGGGGCTCTTAAAGAAGACAACAATATTGTTTAAATACCTTATTATATTATATTGTCTGCAAGAAAACATACTAGAAAATAATGTAAAAATAACTGCAGGCAACCTTTGCTATACTTCTTGTCCCTCCTCCTCCTTCTTGCTACAGTTTTTGTTCTCCCAGTAAATTCTGAAATTCTGCTGATCCAGGTCCCACTCCACATTGGGAAATTGGGCCTCTTTATGTGGTAATTTCTATACATATATATATGTAGTTGTTCCTGGTTTTCAGAAAAGCTGTGGTGTCCTGAATAACTATTTAAATGAAGGAGAGAAACTAAAAATATTAAAATTTATTTTATTTAAAAAAAAAAATCTAGATATACATTGCTCATTCTAGTGTGAAAATCAGCCTGTGGAAACAGCTGCCTCATGAGCTGACACTTGAAAAAAGCAGATGACAGCCAACTAGAGAGGGAAAGACTGGCCAGACAGATGTGACAGATGTGACACTTTTGGAGGAAAACTTCCTGATAACATCCCTAATACATGATCTATCACTCAAGGAGCAAAGAGGGATGAAGGCTCCTGGCACAGCTTCCACTTTGATAGGATTTGTATGATGAAAAGAGGCATTTTGCTACTAATAAAGTTCTTTTTTTTATATATATAGAAAAATGAAATGATACCTCTTCCATTCTCATTGCAAATTGCAAAATAGCCAATCTTGGTGCCTTTTGGCTCAGCCACAGAATAAAATCATTTTAGAACAGAACACTCTGCAGTTCCAGGGGTGTTTTGGTGTGGATCCAGACAAAGCAGATCAAACTTTGCTCCAGATTTCCACTTCAGCTGCTCTTATTTAGCCCAGGTTTAAACTGTGGCCTGAGCTCCATTTGGGCTTTTTAACAAAACAGCCCAGTTGTGATTCTGGGGACAAAACTCTGTCCTGTGCCACTTCTGATCAAACCAATGGGCAACCTCAGGTCAGATGAACTCTTCACAGCACAGGAACCACAGTGTGTTAACAATCCTGGGATTTCATTTTTTTAACATCCAGCTATTTTTGTGTGTCAAGAAACAGAACCAATGGATGCACAACAGTTTAATTGCTCCAGGGAATACTTTTGCCATCCATTCCAAGACAGGCACTGACATTTAGTGCCTTCCTTCTCTTCCTTTTTGCCTTTTAAATCTGTAGGTTCTTATATTACATTAATTCCAATGGACTTCTGATCAAATGAACATTCTGTTCACTCATTCTTTAGGAACAAGTAGAGGACACAGGGTGGAAATAATCTCTTATTTACTCAGTTTTAAATTACTTTTCTTCTTTTGCCTCTTATTGTCACCACACAAAATTGTGTAAGCAGTGAAAACATTCCCTTCAGCTCTGTAACCTGCAAGTAGAAATTTCAGAGTAGTTACTCTGCAATTACACTTTTTGACCACAAAGCAATTCTATTATTGGGAATAAACAAAATAGAATTGAAATTTTGGTCGTGTAACCTCGATTCTAATTTCAAAAATTAAAATATCAAATCCAAATGAAAGGCATGTGTCACATAAATATAATTCCAGTTCTAGGGCTTTAAGTTAATTAAAAAAAAAAAAAGAAAAAGAAAAAATTTTCAATGTAATTGAAATTAATATATTAAATTTGGTCTAATGACATTACACTTCAAGGGTGTAGTGAACAATCTCATTCTTGCAAGGTCACACAGGGCAGCCTCATCGTGGCACTTTGCAAGGGAAAGGATTTTAGTCTTGAGTTAAATCATTAGTCCTGGTTATTCCCTGACAGACCTGGAGGAGCAGAACACTGGATGAACATGGCAGTGAGCATTTCACAGCATGTTGCTCTTACATTTGTCCCCTCAAGTAATAAATTATTTCTCAGTTTAAATGACTTGCACCAATCTGGGCTTTTCAGCTCCTCTTTGTTCAGACTTCTGTGAATAACTTGTTCCTTTTCTTATTAAAGTTGCTAAAATATTCATCATTTTAGAAAATGAGGATTCTCCTTTGCCTTTGGCCAGGAATCCTGATTGCATATCTGCAGCAGAGCACAAGGTACACATTCCAGACATTAACCTGGGAAAAAACTTGGAAGGCCCAGGACTAAAGAGGGGAAAAGAGGATTAATTTTCCCCCATTGTGTACCTGTGGACATTGTCAGCGTTCCCTGACCGGTGATTATCACTCTGAAGATCAAAGCACTTTATTTTGCACCAGGGTTTGATTGGTCAAGTTGAAAGACACGGAGGTGAAAAACTTCTGAGGTAACAGATTGTAGAACCACAGAATTGTTAAGGTTGGAGAAGACCTTTGGGATCATCAGTTCCAGTCAATCAACCCAGCACCACCGTGTTCACCCCCAAAACATGTCCTCAGGTGCCACAGCCACATGTGTTTTGAACATTTCCAGGGATGGGGACTCCCACACTGCCCTGGGCAGCCCCTTCCAATGCCTTCCCAAACCTTTCAGTGAATTTTTTTCCCCTAATATGTAATCTAAACCTTCTCTGGGAAAACTTGAGGCTGAAACCTGAGAGATTCTAGTGACATTTCTGTAAAATAATTATTTGGGAATTCATCACTATCAGGCCAGGATTTGTGTTTGATGCTTTTAGGAAAAATCTGCCACCCGAGTATAAACAGAAAAGTAGAGTTGCTTCCATGAGGTTGAACTGAAGTGGTTAAGAGTTAATTATGGCAGAGTTATAGCCAGCTCTGGGTTTGACCAACACTTCTTTACTCCTTTAGGGAACTCTGGAAGTTCTTGCTTTGCTTGTCTTGAAAAGGAGGAAAGAGAATGAGAGTTCTGGAAAGCACTTTAGGTGGTAAATCCCAAGTGTGTGAGAAACACATCCCCTGAGTGGAGCTGGGAAACATTCCCTGCCTGACAGCAGGAATTACAGCCCTGTGACAGGAATCACAATCCTTCAGTGGGAAAGAGGTGTTTTGAGGATGCTCTGGATGCTCAGGGATTCCAGAACAGGGATCTGAAGATCTGATGAGGTGATGTTCCTCATGATTTCCTTCTCTTCTGGATTTTAATTGGGTTTTGATTCAGCTCTTACAGGGGTGGTGGCTCCTGTAAAAGAATTAAACTGCCACAGAGAAGACAGTGCTGCTCTCCTGAGGTGGAACAGATTTATGAAAAAAAAAAAGTGGGAACTGTGCTGTGCAGTTGTTCTGTATCAGTGTCTATAAATAAGTACAAGCATAAACTTCAATATAAGAATACCTAAAAAAACCCAGCTGTGGTCTTTCTAATTGTACATTTAACCTGAAGTTATTTTGCTGAATTCATGCTTAACATTAATAATTTTTATCAGTGTAACTAAAATAAAAGTAGATGCAAAAGGCTGGTTTCTGTCACCTTGGGATTACTAAATCATAGGAAGGTTTTAAGTTTGGAAAAGCCCTCCAAGTGCAACCATCAGCTCAGCACCACCACCTTGTTCAGCACTGAACCATGTCCCCTAGAGCCACAGCCACAGGGTTTTTAAACTCTTCCAGGGATGGGGACTCCACCACTGCCCTGGGTGTGAACACCACCTTGGAAGCGTTCAAAAATCTTCCTAAAAAGTATAAAAACTGTCAGTACAGGAGATGCTGTGTTTGTTCTGTGTTGTTGCTTTTAAAGCTTTTAAATTATGTCTTGGCTGCCAACACTTGGCAGCCAAACTCCCTTTCTCCCAGCAAAGGGATACCACTCCATCATTATGCCATGGAAAGACAATGCTTCCACAAAAATTCAACAAAGATGTGGAGCTGGAGGAAGAACAGGAAGACTATTCCCAGATCCACCACTGATGGTGTGTCTTGTACAAAATCCTTATCTCTTTTTTGCCTCAAATCTGGAATTGTGTCCTTATTTCATCCACTCCTCTGGCAACACATTGGTAATATTCCCTGATGCAAAGTAAAAGAACAATTAGAACTGTCTGACACTGGTTTAAGAGCTGTTGTGCCAGGATGTTCTGCCTGAGTGGGGGAAACAGCTCCAGCATTCCCTGTTTGTGGGATGGGAAGGGGGATCTTCTGCCACCCCCTGTGGGAGTGTGTGGAGATTCCTCCTGCAGTGGGGACACCCCTCCAGGTCACTGCTGGAGGCTGAAACAGAGAGATTTGCCCACAGTTTTTGGTGTAGGTGAGTAACATCAGTCTCTACTTAACAATTATTCTCCTTGCTTTAATATAATTGCTGCAATAAAGAGTTAGAGCTACCTGTGATGTATAGTAAATAATTCTGATTAAGATCTTTTGGTCTAATCACTATCATCATCACCATGAATTTAAATAAATCATTTATTTTATTTACATCCATGTGTTTAATTTGCCATCCTTAATCCTGTGGGGCAAAGTTGTGTAAAGTCTCAATTACAACTGCACAATTCTTTAGAGAGAAACAACTCACCAGGCCTGGGGCTGGACCCAGCTGCACCCAGACTGTTCTCTGAGGAGGACTTTGGAAAGCCAGAGGGTCCTTTCTGGATCTATCAGATTTGTAATTCTCATTTACTGATGAATTCCTTGATCAGGTCTGTGGCTGTCAATAGATGCTCAATTTAGTTTCCAATGTAAACCTCAGAGAGAAAACTCTCTGCAGGGTAAGAGTGGAGCTGTGATGAATCATTATGTTATGCAAAATCCATTGTTCAGGGAGGGATTTACCTGTTCTTCATTCCCTTAATTGAAATGGCTTGACATAAATAATTTTAACATGAGCCCCAAAGGCAAGAGAGCTGAGTAATAACAACCTGGATGAGGTGCTGAGGGTGGGAATGAATAATGCAGTTTACATGTGGCCACTGGGCAGAATTTGTCACCCAGGCTTTGCAAACATGGCCATGTTTCACTTCACACAAGCATTTCTTGAGGAGAAGGAGCCCTTCCAGGACCTTCTCCTCAGTGGGGACATGTCAGTGTGCCTTTCCCAGAGCAGCAGGGTGTTATCCCCAGTACAAAACTGCAACTCCTCCAGTTTGCTGCAACTACAGCTGAGCAAGTTTGACTCAGTAAAAAACAGCTTTAATGATTAACAAATGCATCTGAAATGTAAATACAGTGATTATAAATATTAAATATTCTGCCAATTTCTATCGATCTTGCTTTTCCCACTACATTCAGGCCTTGCTCTATTCATGTGTTTTCTCATAATTATGTCATTTGTAAGTTGTTTCTGTTTGGGGTTTTAGCTGAGTTTTAGTTTCATCCAGTGCTTGATTTCTCTCACTTACTTATTTTTATCCAACCATGTAGTTTTTTTAAAGATATTTACTATTAAAAGGGAAAAAAATCCTGCTCAGGGAAAGAATTGTATAAAGAAATATATTTTTAAAATTCTTTCCATTCTGCATCTCCTTTTCTGATATTCCTTTTGCTGCCAATGCAAACCACCTTGGGCCAGGATTTCATACCTTGGGATCCCCAGGAGCACATGGTTGTTGCACAGATATCAGGCATTCCCTAATTTCCTCTCTCCATCAAAGCCTACTTGTCCTGAAGAATATTCCTGAGCAAAGTTTGGGGTAGTTTAGGGTATTAAAATATGAAAAGATTGGCCTCATAACCAGCTATCAACAAAAATTGAGTCTCCTTAGCAACAAGAGCTAAAATGACTCAGCTATTCTTGATTTAATTGAAACTCAGTGAGAACACATTTAGTTTCAAATAGTTTACTTCTATCTCTTATATTGGTGAAAGATAATGTGCAGCAAACAGAATAAATATAAATTTGATTTAAAGGAAAGATGGAAATGTTGAGATTGGGGAAAACACTAAATTAATTTCGCATACTGTGTAGCAATGTGTGATCTGAACACTCCCCGTTTCCAACATTATTCTCATGTTGGAAGTTTCTCATTAACTTAGAAATTCCATTTAATCTTGTACTTGGCCATTACCATTGAGCTGTTTGTAAAGAAACACATAAAACATATAATAAAAACACCTAACTCAATATCTAGAAGATTGAAGAACTGTTTTTCTGTGTTCTTATCCATTGTTTAAGAAAGTATCACTGATTCTCTAATGAAGAGATATTTAATAACAACTAACAGCCAGAGGTTGTTGCTATTTGTTTCTGAAATAATTTTGCAGTAAATGATCATGTACATTAAGATAAAATTAATATTACAAAACCAGTTCTTGTTCTCTTTCAATAAATGCAGGGATCTATAGTGGCTTCTGTGGTTTTCACTACTTTATTTTTAAAATTAACATTATAAACTTTTAAGTACAACTCTTACTTTCATTCAGAGTGATTCATTTTGGGAAATTGCATCAGGATCTTAATAATCACCGTATTTATTAACTTTTCTGAGACCTAGAGTTTCTCCTTGTAAATGTCATCTGGATTGAAATCAGTACAGACAAGTGATACATTTTCTGTGATTGTTCTTATAACCGAGGAGAACCTCCCAGCAATGACACAGAACTGTGAAGGGATTTACTTGGTGGCTGAGAAGATGGAGAACATTCCATCTGTCTGTGTAAATTAGTTTGGAATCAGTGAGACTTGGAAGAAAACCATGTGTCTGGAGTATAAGAATGGGACATTATAAAACTCTAGGGAGTCCACATTTGCTACAACAAATTCCCTTTAGTCAGACAGAATTCTGACAATTTTAGGGAGCTCTGGAGGGCTGGTGAGCAGAGATAGTTCAGTTCTCTGATTCCCATCGTGGAGCCTCATGAATCCATTCTGTCACACAGGTTGGGAACTCCATGGAGCACCTGAGTCATGTCAGTCCTGTTTGCTGCAGGTCTGGCCCAGGAGTAGAGAATTCTCTTTTTGACCTGCAACACCTCCACAGCTGCTCCATGGAACAGGCACTGGAGACCTGGTGGGACTCCCTGAAGAGCTGCATCCAATCCTGGGATCTCCAGCACAGCAAGGACATGGAGCTGCTGGAGAGAGTCCAGAGGAGGCCCCAAGGTGAGCAGAGGATGGAGCAGCTCTGCTGGGAGCAAAGGCTGGAGAATTTGGATTGTTCAGCCTGGAGAGGAGAAGCTTTGGGGTGACCTGACTGTGGCCTTGCAGGGCCTGAAGGGGCTCCAGGAAACATGGAGAGAGACTATGGACAAGGGCTGGAGGGACAGGACACAGGGAATGGCTTCCCACTGCCAGAGGGCAGGGAGAGATGGGGTATTGGGAAGGAATTCCTGGCTGGGAGGGTGGGGAGGCCCTGGCACAGGTTGCCCAGAGAAGCTGTGGCTGCCCCTGGATCCCTGGAAGTGTCCAAGGCCAGGTTGGAACAACCTGGGCTTTGGGAGGTGTCCCTGCCTGTGGAAAAGGGCTTGGAGCAAGGTAATCTTTAAGGTCCCTTCCAACCCAAGCCGTTCTATGATTCCATGATTGGAATTCCATACTGTTGGAATAAGAGAGAAGAAATTGGCTCTGAGGCAGCTCCATGTCCTTTGGCTCCTGGTTGCTGAAACCTGTAGTTCTGACTTTTGTTGAATTCCCCATTATATCTGTAACAGGCTGCAACTTGTGGCAACAGCGAGTGCTTGAAGACACTCCAGCCATGAATATGTATGGGATAATAAAAAAATATTAATATTACAGCACCAGAAATGCATAATACAGAATTTCTTACTCTGTTCACTTTTGTCTTTCAGAGTAGCTGTCTTAAGCAATTTACTACATCGCACTGACAAAGTTGCTCAATTTTGATTTTACTTTATTATACAATTTTTATTAGTACTGTGTCCATAAACTCTACTCCTGGGCAGAAGGAGATACAGTAAAACTGTCACATTCAATTGAAATATCACACTGGGGTGTAGCCACCACTGGAAATGAAAGCATGGCCAAAATGTTTCAATAGTTGTAAAGGTCAAGTTAGGAAAAGAACAGTTCAGGAACAAATGTTGGATCAGTGGCTCTAATACAGCAGGGACTGTTGAAACAAGAGTTTAATCAAATGAAGTTTTAGCAATTAGCCCAATTAAGTGAGGAAAGATGCAGATATTTCAGTTCTTACATTCAACAGCACATGTTGTTATTCTGGTGTCTTCTCAGCTTTGGGTTGTGAGACAAAGTAAAAAAATCTTCCTAATTGTGCTGTGGCCTCTCCTTATTTTCTGCAGTAAGAACCATTTCTTTTCTGCTGTGGTTCAGACATTTTGGGACATCTGTTTGGGATCAGGTAAGAAATGTGGGGACTTGCTGGAGCCAGAAGACTCTCTGAGTGCAAAAGTAGCTCTTCAATTAACCTCTTTTTAAACTAAGGCTGGAATTCAAGGTCATGTCTCAACTTCACATCAATTTATAAAAAGACCATGGAAAAGATTTGGGTTTGTATTTCTAGGAGTTGTTATATTTTGTATTTTACTAGAAAATTTAATAAGCTTCCATAAACCCAGTTGGATTACTTATATTACAGAAATATTGTCTGCTCTTGTATTATTTTCTTCTGTCTTTGTCTCTTGGGTGCTGAGTTTATGACTATTTTTATTATTGCTATTATTATTATTGAAATGTCTCCTTTCTAATTCTGTATTTTGAATTATCTAAGTCTTCAGTCACTTTTTCAAGCCAAAAGTAATTTTGATAAAAAAACTTGCTATATGAAGATGGGATGTTTAATTCTTCTTGATGGTTAAACTACCTGAACATGTTGAAAGTGGTTTGTGTCATTATTTTGATACTGGGACTGAAGCTGAAATGGGTATTAATGATATTAAGTTAACTTTAGTCCTTGGATACTTCAATATTTTTAACAGATTGAATAGAGTCATCTAAGTAAAAGAACATGCAGTTCCTGAACAATAAATACATGTGAACTGTCCTCAGAACTTTTCATTTAATTGTGTTTCAAATTGCAAAGTTGAGTTGCAAGGCTTTGAAAATAAATATTATGAAAACATGAATTCTGCCTCATTTCCTTTTCTCTTTCCCCCCTCCCTGCAGAAAGGAAAAACAAAAAAGGACACAAAGCAATCTATAAATAGTTTATATGTAGCTTGTATGTGTGGCTGTTTCCAAGCTATTGTGCTAAGAGATGAAGTGGCACTTTCATTATGGAGAAGGCAAAATATTGAATGAAACTTAAAAGAAATTAAAATCAAAACTAAATAAAAGTAAACTGGAATAGAGGAAATGTTGATCCCTGAGTTATTAAACTACTCCCAGTTCTCTCCAGGAGCTGTAGAAGCCTCTCCTCAAGCACAGCCATTAATACTTCCCATCTCTGGATTTACACCACGTTGTACAGCAGTAACTCAAACTACTCCAGCCAGTCTGTTTCCAAATTGTTATATTATGGCCAGACTGGCCTTTAGTGAAAGTGAAAAATGGGCATTAACATGGGATAGGAAAAAGCTGAATGACCCATCTTATCTGCAGCTGCAGTGAAGCATTGGGCTGTAATCTTACATTTCATTTGGAGGGGACAGGCTTATCTCAGCTCCAGCCCTAAATTCAACTGGTTCCTGGCACATCCTCTGCTCTCCTTTGTTCTCCACCACTGTGTCAAACCCAGACAAAACAATATTTTAGTGTTGGCTTGCAGGAACTGAAAAAGAAAAGAGAAAAAAATCAGTTGTGGGATAGAAATCAATAGCAAATGTTCCCTTTAATTGCTTAAAATCTGTTATATTTACAGGACAGGGCTCACCTTAGAGACTATGAAGTGACAACATGAAATCCAAAGTTTTGAGGCTCGAGTTGTTGAAATATGACTTTAAACATGTTCCATAAGGTAAGAATTAAAGATAATTTATACCTAGATTGATTTGCCTTGATTTATTTTAGAAACTACATCTTCTGAGTTATAACTGTTCACATAACTTTTGATATATCTGTGCTATCACAGGTTTTTGTATAATTCCATGAAAATAATAGTGAAAAATGGCAAATCTGGTGCAATCCAGTGGGTCTTTGAAAGCCTGAGAGTGCCCTGGAGAACGATGAGCTTTCCTTTCCTTAGGCTGGGCAAGCACAGACCCTTCAATTGTCCAAATCACTCATTTTTGATTGGCATTCTGTAGAGCTGTGCCTGTAGTAAAGGAAGAAGTTGTTCTAGAGCAATTAATTCTTTGATCCACAGGTTTTAAAACATAGTTTTATA
>VYXB01006010.1:0-11017 GCA_013397135.1 Pachyramphus minor
AAAAATTAAGGTGTTTGAAGCCATTAGAAATCTTCCTAAACTGGTGTTTGCTGTGCAAACATGAAAATTAGGATTAAATAAAAGATGAGAAATAGAAAGAGAGGCAAACTGTGAAATTCTGGCTGGTTTCTGGAAATGTTTGACAAGAACAAGAGAAATTTCTGTGGTGTTTTTTTTCCCAGCTAATGAATTTGGGATACAGTGTAAATGTGAACTACTATTTGTAGTAGAACTGTACTTCTGTACTATTTTGGAAACAGGTGTCTGAAGTGAAATATAACTTAACTTTTAAAATGGGATAGAAGGGTACAAATTCAGAGTGTAAACTTCCAGAATAAAAATCATTTCAAATAACTCCCAACTGGAGGGATCTACTCATCAAGAACAACAAACCCCACACCCTTCAAGGGCTGTTTGAGCTGTGCTGCCATCCCACTGCTCCAGCATCCACACTGGTGGAAATGCTGATTCACATCTGCTCTTCCTTGGGGAGGGATTCCATAGAAATACAGCATAACACACCCTGTGTTCTTCTGCAGGTGTCACTCACCCTGCAGGTCTGTAATTAGCACTTTTAAAAGTTAAACAGCAAAACCTTGGCTCTCAGTCCCCTCCAAATTGTTTCCTTCAGCTTCTAATCCTCCAGGGCAGTGTCTGCAGTTGCATAAATAAACCTCAAGTGCAGAAGTATGTGCTGATTTAAGATTTATTTTTTTTTTTATGGGGCCCAGCTCTTTAAAAACAAAGCCCACCTTGTCCTGGACACCCAGCAGAGCCTGTGGGCTGGGGGAGGTGTCTGCAGCAGGGTGATGGGCTCTCTCTTTTCAAGACCCTTAGCAGACAGCGAGAAGCTGCCAGTGCAGAGACACAGAAACGTCGAGACCCTGAAGTCACCGGACTCCGAAGCTCCCCTGGTAGAGAAGAAGAGCAAGAAACCCAAAAAGAAGGAAAAGAAACACAAAGAAAAAGAGAGAGACAAAGGAAAGAAGAAAGAGAAGGAGAAAAAGGTGGTAGAGGAGGAGGAAGAAGAAGAAAAAAAGGTAATTCTCCAAGGCTTGCATTATTTTAGCAGCTGCTGCTTTTTGTTGCTGTGTTCAGTTTGTTGCTTAGGAACAGTCACATTTGACAGGTCAAACAGCTGAATGCCTTCAACCTTAATCTCCTTAAGTTTTTACAACCATAACAACAGGTATTTAAAGATTTCTGTTGATTAACATTTCCTCAACCTCCTAAGCCAGCAGAATTCAGCTTCACTGCAGCCTGCACAGCAGAGCTGCCAGAGCTCATCTGGAAGCTCAGTTTACTTCTATTTTGTGTGTTCTTCAAATGGGGAATTCCCTAGAAAAATACCTGGGGCTCAGGTTTGTTCTGCATCCTGCCTCCCATTTACTGCAGGGCCTTTCAGCCTTGCAGTCTCCTCATTAAGCACTTTTCTTCTGTGTGCACCCAGTGTTCTTGGGATGCCTGGAGGTGGTGTGAGGGTTCTGGGCAGTCCCTGTCTCCTGGCTTTGGAAATGCTCAAAGGCTGAAGTGAAGCTTCTTAAACTGTTTGCTCCTAAATGTGTTGCAGCATCTGTGCACAAGGAGCATCTGGAGTGCTGCATTTCCATGAAAACTTCAGGTTTTAATTTAGTTGTTACAGAGTCATGGAATGAAACACTGGTTTGTGTTGGAAGGACCTTAAAGTCTATTGGTTCCACCCCCTGCCATGGGCAGGGACACCTTCCACTATCACAGGCTGCTCAAAGCCCATCCTGGCCTTGGACACTTCCAGGGATCCAGGGGCAGCCACAGCTGCTCTGGGCAACCTGTGCCAGGGCCTCCCCACCCTCACAGCCAACAATTCCTTCCCAATCTCCCATCTCTCCCTGCCCTCTGGCACTGGGAAGCCATTCCCTGTGTCCTGTCCCTCCATCCCTTGTCCCCAGTCCCTCTCCAGCTCTCCTGGAGCCCCTTCAGGCCCTGCAAGGGGCTCTCAGGTCTCCCTGGACCCTTCTCTCCTCCAGGTGACCCCCCCCCAGCTCTCTCAGCCTTTCCTCACAGCAGAAGGGCTCCAGCCCTGGGATCATTTGGCTTTTGTTGTTTTTGGAGGGAGTTGTTTGTTTTAAGAATGATACCAAAACAACCATAATGTTTTCTTCTCTTGAAATTCAGGGGGAAGACTTGGATTTCTGGCTCTCCACTGCTCCAACCCCTGCTCCCATGCCCCAGGCACAGGTAACCCTTATCCCACACCTTGCCTCTGGAAGGAAACCTTCCTTCTGATGGTATCTGGGCTGTGCTGTGTCATCCTGCAGCACAGAGGAGAAATCAGCTCCATCTCCTCAGCCTGTTGCTGGGGAGCAGTGACACTGTGTGTCCCCAGTCCACAGGCAGTGGAGTGGGAGGTTTCAGGCTCATTCTGCTGTGCAGATCAAGGGATAAAAATAGAAATCCAGATGCAGGTACAACCCCTTGGTCAATTTTAATATTGCTGGTGGGGTTTAATGTTGTATGGTTGCATGGTTTTATTTCCCTGTGTGAGCTAGACATGAGCAGCATTAATAGACATGAGAGACAGAGTGTGGAAGAGAAAATCTCATGAATTTTGATGGGAGATTGTATAGGAAGAAACAGGGAATAGAAGGGGATGGATTCCTTGGAAGAAACCTTTTGGATGGTGTCCTCAGGTGATCATATTTGCTGGGTTTCAGAGGCATAAATTGAAGGGCTTGGTCCCATGTGAGCCTAATGTCGTGTTTGAAGTAACAGCTGGGGGGGAATGTCACTGCAGGGACCTCTTTTGGTGTGAGATTGGGGTGTTTCAGCTGCAGTGTCATAATCCCTCTGCTCATCTCCTCAGGGAGAACCTGCACCAGGAACTGCTGTGGTGGCTGAACCTCGGGAGGCCAAAAAGGAAGAAAGGGAAGAGGAGGAGGAGGAGGAGGAAGGAAAGGTGAGTAGGTTAAGTTAAGAGGAAATGGCCTCAAGTTGCACCAGGGGAGGTTTAGATTGGATATTAGGAAACATTTTTTCTTGGAAGGGGTTGTTAAGCACTGGCACAGGCTGCCCAGGGTGGAGTCACCATCCCTGGAGTGTTCAGAAGACGTGTGGATGTGGCACTTGGGGACAGGGGTTAGTGGTGACCATGGTGGTGCTGCTGGGCTGATGGTTGGACCTGATGATCTTAAAGGTCTTTTCCACCTTCACTGATTCTGTGATCCTATGAAGTTGCTGTCACCCTTTAGCCACCTTCTCCTACTGTCTCAAATTCCTTAAAAAGCAGCACACAGGAGCTGCCAGCAGCATCTGTTCAGTGTGTGATCACCTGCAAGTGTTACACCCTTGAGGAGCACTAAACCTGGAGAGGTTTGGTTGTTCTTGAGCCAAGGAACAGGTCACAGTTAAAGCTGAGCTTCCAAGCAGTTGGAGAGATTTGGCCTTGTGCTGCTCCCAGGCTGCTTTGGGATAAGGCATTATCATCCCAGTGGGGAGCAGGGATTCTCTGGGACTCAGCCCTGGATTTAAGGAATGGGAGCTTTGTCTTGGGTTCTGCAGTGAAGGAAAACTTTGCTCAATCCAGAAAGTGCAAAGTGAGAGTGGCATTGGAAGTGTGGTACAGGGGTCAGGGTGTCATGGCTAGAGATCAGGGGAGCTTTTAAGGGCTTGTTGTAATTTCTTGTTCTTCTCAGCAGAAATCCTCCAAGCATAAGAAGAAAAAGCACAAGAAAGAGAAAGAGGAGAAATCAAAGGATAAAAAGAAATCCAAAAAGAAGAGTCATCACAGCGAGGATGAGCCCCCAGAGTCGGTGCAGAATGGAACACTAGAGGATGAGCCACTACCAGTGAGTAGCTGTGCCCTGGCAGCCCAGCCTGGGGACCAGGCAGAGCTGCAGTGCTGGGGAGGGAGGAGGGAAATCACTGACACTGTGACACTCGCTTCTCTCTTGTCTTTCAGCCCATGTCCAGTTACCACCTTCTTGCTGAAAATCCATACATCAAAATGGTGAGTTTTGTTCCAGATGTCTCCTCTTTGTGTTCCCTGAGAACAGAGGGATACCCTGGGGATGGTGTGGTGACTTTAGGTGGGCATCATGTAACTGAAGAACTGTTTAAATCCCAGGATGCAGAACTGTAATAATTCCATCCCTTCGGGTGTCCCACTTTAGTTTTTAAGTTGCTGTTTTCCCACCACGTAGCTCGTCACCAGTGTGTTTCCATTGCCCTCTAGCTGTACAGATTCCCTCCTTCTGAACCTTGTTTTACCCTGGTGCTGTGTTCTGCTCCTTGCAGTCTCTGAACCTTTCCTGTGACACTTTTCCCTCCGTTTGCAGACCTATGACATCCAAGGAAACCTCCAGAACGACAGTCAAGTGACTGTGTCTGTCATCTTTGAGAACAAAAGCACTAGCTTCCTCAAGAGCATGGAGCTAAATGTCCTGGACTCTCTCAACACTAAAATGCTCCGACCAGAAGGATCCTCAGTCCATGATGGGATTCCTGTGCCCTTCCAGCTCCCCCCTGGTAGGCTTTGCACGGGGTTCTTGGACTGTGGCTGGCCCTGCACTGCCCTCCTGTGGGAAGAATGGTTTGAACTTCCTGCTGTTTGCCAAAAAACCCTGTCTCTGCCTGGGTGGCTTTCCCACAGTTCCCTGGAGAGGATAAACCTCCCTCAGAGTGTGGCTGTGACACAGGTGGTTCTGTGCAGCAAGATTTAGGAGAAGATTTAGCCTTGATTTAGGGCTGGGAGTCCAAGTGTCCCAGTTCCTTCTCCAGGTGCCTGCAGGCTGGCACACCTTGGACTACAAAACCCCAACATTCATGAGGATTTTGCTCTGAGATTTAAAATGAAACCAAGTTAGAGGTTTGTGAACCGTTAGAATCCACTCTGGGTTTATTCTGGAGCTGTTTGTCCCACTGTTTCAGTGGCAGAGGCCTCATGCAGTGAAGGTTTGTGGCAAGAATGTGTAAGGAGGGGAGCTGAGCCCTTCAGGAGTGTAAAGACACAGAAATGAAGCATAATGGCTTTGCACAGAGCACAGCAGAACAGCTGAAGTGCTGAACTTCCTTGGATTTCACTTCCTTCACCAGAGAGTTAATTTGAATCCTGGAACAGCTCACAGAGGGCTCTGGTGGCCTCAGGGTGCATTTTGATCTCCCATGAAAAGCAGTGGGGTATTTAATTAGGTTTTAATTCTGTTCTTGACACAGACTTGTATATTAAAAGGAAAATGTAGAAACATTAGAATTCAAATTACCTCTGAAAGCTTTATAATTTCCAGTTGTACAAATAGTTTCAATGTGTGCCACTGTGACATACTTTGCCCAGGCACTTTGCTCAGTAACCTCTGCTGAGAGACCCAAGTGCTGTAACACTGACTCACCACAGGAAGTGTGTGGAACTCTCTTCCAGCTACACAGAAAATTCCAAACTTGGTGCAAAAACAGTCAGCACATAAATGAGTTTATTCTAACCATGACTTAGATCTGGAAATCATGTTCTGTCCTGACTTCTCCCTCTCCTCTCTCCACGCCAGGAATCTCTAATGAAGCCCAGTTTGTGTTTACACTTCAGAGTATTGTTATGGCTCAGAAGTTAAAAGGAACACTGTCCTTTATAGTCAAAGTAAGTGCAGCTCTCAGCTGCTTCTGCTTCCTTTGGATCTGTGTCAGGGAGCTGGACCTGGGTGGGAAGTTGTGCTCTGGAGCTGGTTTTAGGTGCCATTGCATCTCTGCAGCACCACCCCCTGTGCCATGAGAGGAGTGTTTGCACAGGACACAAAGTGTCCTCAGTGGTCAGTGCTGGCAGTGTGTGAGCAGGGCAGCCTGGGGCAGCTGGGGAGCCCTGCAGTGATCTGGGACACATGGAACCAGGGGCTGTTGCTCCTGATCCCAGTTAGCCAGGTGTCAGTGGGACACTGCTGCCTGGAACAAGGCTGGAAACCAGTAATAAGAATTACTAGAATTAATAAGGATGGAAACCCAGACCAAGAGTGAGGTTATCTGAAGCCACTGCTTGATAAGTATTGCCTTGTCAAAGGCTATGTGGGGGTTTGATCTTAGTACAATTAATGAAGGAGCTGCATGAGCAGCTCAGAGGAAGTGAACAGAGACAGTTGTGGCTACTCCTGAGTCAGACATTATCTCTGTTTTAAGCATTCCTTAAAAATAGCAGGCTAGTCCTATTTTTAGTACCTAAGAATCTGGGAGATATTAATTTATTATTTTGCTCAGGAAATAATGAGCTGTAAAACCACATCTCCAAGTGTAGTTTAAACTCAGCCTGCTCGGTTTATTCCAGCAGAGTGCAGACAGACCTGCAGCCTGTTGTGCCTTACCTGTATCAACCCAGCTGCCCAAATCCATGAGTGGGCTGATGCTTTGGTGGGATTGTTGTGCCCAGACTGATCCTGCAGGCCCAGCCAGGGGATTTCAGAGGGAACTGAGCCCTGCAGTCCTTGTTGGTGCCTTGAAGGTGGGGGTGGTGCTTCCTCTTCTTGCCTCAGGGCTCCCATTCATCTCCTTTCCTCTGACCTGTTGCAGAATGATGAAGGTTCAACCCATGAAAAACTAGATTTCAAATTGCACTTCAGTTGTGCTTCATACTTGATCACCACGCCTTGCTATAGGTAAGTGCTGCCCTGGGGGGGCTGAGCCTGGGCTGCAGCTGTTCCTGGCTCACTGCTCCTGTGGCTTTGTCCCAGCTCAGTGTCCTGGGTGGTGTTTGAAGCCTTAGGTTGTGTCCAGTGGCTTGTTTCAGGTGGCTCTGAAGGAGCTCTGTGCCCTGCGTGGCAGGAGCAGCTCTGGCTGAGGTCACAGGATGCTCCAGAGGAGTCTGGAGTGTGCTTCCCATCTCTGCTGCCATCCCATTTTCCTAGAGCTTGGTGGTACTTGGAGCTCTCCATCCTGACACGTCTCTGTGGGACTGGTGGGGCACGTTCCCCTTGCATTTCAGCTGAAGGGTTTCCTTCCCTCCCTGTTTTGCAGTGATGCTTTTGCCAAGCTCCTGGAGTCTGGAGATCTGCACATGAGCTCTATTAAAGTAGATGGAATTAGCATTTCATTCCAGCATCTACTGGCAAAGATCTGTTTTCATCATCATTTTTCAGGTGAGTGTTACTGCATGCAGAACCTTCTGCAAAGCTCCATGTTCTAAAATCTCTGCTGTGCTTGGCAACCATGACACCCCATGGCCTCAGCAGCCACAGGAGCAGGTGATGGCCAGACTAAATAACTTGGGAGATGAGTTTTTTCCAGTTTTTTAATTCTCAGAGCAGGCAGTGTTCTTCAAAATGAACTTCCTTTCTGTCCCTGGGGCTTCCCTGCAGCCCAGTGAGGCATGTGACAGGTATCACATGGGTGGAGTTCAGGCTGTGGGTGTTCCCTGAAGGGTGAGTTTGATCTTCAGGGCTTCATTTCAGTGAGGAAGAGCCCCAGCTGTCCAGGTTTGGATTTACTAATTAAAACAAGCGCTGGCTGAAGCAAAACAACAGGCTGTTTCATCATGCTCTGGTGTTTGCACTAGACATTGCCTCACTGGAAGTGTTTCTGGGGGAGAAATCTGCTTTCTGAGCAGTGTTTGCCACACAACATTTGTGCCTTAGGAGACAAATGAGTCACCTGGTTATTGTGAAATGTCCCAGCCAGCAGCTGGGAGGAGCCAGGCACATCTTAACCCCCACTTCCTCCTCCCCTCTGCAGAAGCTGCTGTTCCTCAGGCCAGGCAGAGCAGGGGGAAGGAAGGCTTGTGTTCAAGTTGTCCCACTAACTGGGATTCCTGTTCCTTTGCAGTTGTGGAACGTGTTGATTCCTGTGCATCCATGTACAGCCGTTCTATCCAGGGCCATCACGTCTGCCTACTGGTAAAAAAGGTGAGAGAAGCCAAACCTGCAGCCTTCCCTCTCTTCCACTGCCTCTTCCCTGAGCTTAGGGACAAAATTATCCCAGCTTGGAAGAGGAGCTGATGGATTTTATTTTTTTCTTTTTCCTTTCTCTTTTTTCCTTTCCAAGGGAGAGAACTCTGTATCCATAGATGGGAAATGTAACGATTCCACCCTGCTTAGCAACTTGTTGGACGAGATGAAAGAGACATTGTCCAAGTGCTGAATATTCCCTCTCCGGTATTCCAAGGACAAGGAACACAGCTGATGTGTAAAGATGAGCAGACCCAAGTGTTAAGTTTCTCCCTCGTACGCATGTACTACCCTGGGGCACGTGCTTTCAGTTAACTCCACCCTCCGTTGCAGTTTAGACATTTTAAGGCTGTATGTTACCTTTTTATTTCACAAACTTTTTACAAACCGTGGTGTTAACCCTTTCTAGCCCAAAGAGATCCTGGTGACATGACTGGAGGAGGGAGGGGAGGGAGGGAGGGGAGGGCACTATTTATTCAGCAGCTCATGGTGATCCCATGACCTTCCATCTGCGTGGGGTGAGCAGGACTTTATCACCAGTAGCACAGTCTGTTGTTTGTGCTTATGCCAGGGAAGGTTGACTGAATCCTTAGCCATGGAATATGTCTTCAGGGCTGCTGTAGTTGATGTACATTTCTAGCAGAGGCTGGTGCTGGACCTGAAGGCCTCTTTTGTTTTGTTTTTTTATATATATATATATATGATTTATTATTATTATTATCTCAAGATCTATTGTGATCAGCATATAAACATCCTCCATCTCCTTGAGCTAATCCAAAGGAGCCCTGTGAGAACTGGGATGTTGGAGTTTGTCTATAGTAGTTGCCTTGAGCCTTAAACCTTCTCTTAGTGACAGCTGGAAGGGTCGAGAGTGGGAGCACGAAATGGGCTGGAAGTGCTGCTGCTTGGTGTCTGCTCCTGGGCCTGCCCCACACACAGAGTCTGCCAGGCCCCTGTCCCCCCTGAGCTGGCTCTGCTGGTGTGTTTGAGTCCAATTCGATTGCACATTCCTGCCCAGTGCAGCTGTAAAAGAGACTGGATCTCCAGAGGAGTTCCTGAGCCTTTATCCTCCCCCTCACCAGCTGAGGTTGGCCATGGCAGGTCAGAGAAACCCCTCGAGCTCTGTGTGCAGGTACAGCCTCCCCCTGGCTCTGCAGCCAGCTCCCAGTGTCCCCACAGCATCCCCTGGCCCATAGGAGCAGATTGGGCAGAGCCCTCCCTGCCCCAGGGCAGGAGAGAGGGGTGGGTTGGGAGCCCCTCTCCCAGACAGAACCCAGGAAGGAGGGGGGATGGAGAGCTGCTCTCCCTGAGGGGGTGCAGGAGGGGAGGGAGGATCCCCTCTCCCTTTCCAGGTGCAGGATGGGGTGGAGGTGGCTTGGGATCCCCTCTCTAGGTGCAGGATGGGGTGGGGGTGAGGAGGTGCAAATTTGGGTCTGTAACAGGTTCCTTTAGAGGGAAGAAGGAGGGTCTGAAGTGAAGCCCATTCTGCACCATTGAAATCCTGTGCAGTCACCACTGGAAAGGGATGTCACTGTGCTGCAGGGATGTTCAGCTGATGTCCTTCTCCAACATCCCTTGCTTTCCATTCATTTTTTTTATCCCCTCCCTCTTTTTTCTCTTGCTGTTCCACACCCAACAAACCCAGAACTGGAATGGTTTTGTTGAAGGCACAGCTCAGGAGGGGTTTGCTCTCCAGGAGGGTGCCCAGGGTAGGAGCTGGGTGGGTCTGCACATCTCCAGCACCTCCACCACTCCTAAAAACTCCAAACCCCACGCAGGGAGAAGGATGAAGTGTTGATCTTATCCCTTGGGTGATGTCCTGTGCTTTACACATGTCTTGTGCTCTTCACACTCTTCCCCCAGGAGGGATCTTGGCCAAGGCTCTGCTCTGGTGCTCTGGGTTCGTGGCCAGGCCCAGCTCTGGGTCTGACCGTGCTGCTGGGACGTGGAGGGTTTGGTTTTGGTCAGCCTCCCTTGGTTAGCCAGTTGTGTATTAGAAACTGAACATATTAAAATTGTCTTAAAGGATAATGTTCCTCAATTAGTGGTTCTTTTGGTTTTGTTTTTGTTTTTTTTTAATCCATGGATGAAAACTGTCACTTTAGCATGTAGAGTCTCTTACAGAATCCTGTGCAGTGATTCTAGAATTTTGAAACTGTATGATGTGTTACATTCACAAATTTATTTGCTATCAACATTCCCTTAAAAAAGGAGAAAAAAAAAACAGATAAAGAAAACAACATACCACAAGCTGCTGTAATGATTTTGTGTCAAGATGATCCAATAAACTTTCAAAACAAAGTTAAACTTTTTTGTCTTTGTAAATGGTCCTTTTATAAGACCCTTCCAGTTTGGATGGACCCAAAACCAGGATGTGGGTCTGCCCCAGCACTGAATGATGTGTCTTTGAGGGAGAAGGGTGCAGGGAGGGGGCAGAGCAGGGACCAGGCTCTGCCCCAGGACGTTGAGCAACAGGACAAGGGGAATGGGCAGGAACTGCAGCACAGGGAATTCCACCTGAGCAGGGGCAGGACTTTGCTCTGCACGTGCCCAAGCACTGGCACAGCCTGCCCAGGGACGTGGTGGAGTGTCCCTCAGTGGAGCTGTTCCAAAGCCTCCTGGACACCATCCTGAGTGCTCAGGGAGGAGGCTGGGCCAGGTGAGCTCCAGTGGTCCCTTCCACCCCCATTCCATGATCCCGTGCCCTGGACCGGGCAGGAGCTGGCAGTGCCCCTGGCACACAGGCTCTGTCCTCGGGCATGGCATCATCTGTGCCAGGGAGGAATCCAGCCAGGGGGGCCCCGGGGCTGGAGCAGGAGTGGGATCAGCTGCTCTGCAGGAGCATCCAAGCTGCTGGCTGAGGCTGTGCCAGCTGGGAACAGGGGCAGAGCTGGAGCTTCAGCCCAGGGGCTGCGGCACAGCTGGGCTGGGGGTGGGCTGTGAACATCCATTGGGGGATGAGCTGGGGGTCTCAGAGTGGGCTGGGACCACCCAGGAGTGGGGGTGGGCTGTGAACACCTTCTGGGGCTGAACTGAGGGTCTGGGGGTGAGGGGATGGACTGGGGATCTGGGCTGGGCTCTGAGCTCCTGGGGGGTGAACTGGAGATTTTGGGTCTGGGGTGGGT
>VYXB01006013.1:0-15683 GCA_013397135.1 Pachyramphus minor
CGTTCCGCCTGCGGGGGCTCCTGCTGCGGCCGTGAGTACCCGCGGGCAGCGCCGGGGCCGCTCCGGTGCCCGCTCCGGTGCCCGCTCCGCCCGCCGGGATCAGCCCCCGGCGGGGCTCAGGCCCAGGGGACGGGGTTGTGGGATGGGGTGGGGGCAGCTCCGCACCCCCCTCCTCGGGACGTGTGCTTCCCCCCCCTCTTCATCTTCCCTCTGGAACCTCCTCCAAAGCCCTGTTGTTTTGCTTTTCCTGCTGCCGTGGGCCTCTTCCATCCCTCCATCCTCCCTCCCACCCATGACCCGACCCACCGCAGCGCCCGCCGTGGGTACCACCAAAGGCCTGACCCTGTTCCCCCTTGGAGCCCTCCCTGATGCCGGTGCTGAGTGTTTGGTTGGGTTGTGTTGTCTGATACTCTTCCTGACAGCTCTGGGAGCTCTTTCCCAAGTTGCACTTGCCGGTCCTGTGTTCAGGATCCCTTGCTAGAAGAAGAAGTAGTACTTCCAAAGGAGGAAGTGGCATCCCCAAAGGCAGAAATGGTATCTCCAATGGAGAAAATGGCATTCCCAAAGGCAGGAATAGTATATTTCCATATATAATAGTGTGTATTATTTACAGAAGTCAATTAAAAGTGGTTCCTGCTTGCAGTGTCATGATTTATAGGACAACCAGGGGCTCCCATTTTCCGTTTCTATCTCATGTGTTAATATTAGTTCCACTTTGTTTCTGTTGGGGGTGGGATGAGATTATTTTGGACAGTGTCCTGGCACTTTCATCAGCGAGGAATCCAAGCCCAGAAATCCTGACTCCAGGGTTCCATGAACCGAGACATTTTGAAGATCAGGCTGATAACCAAAACACCACTTTGGTTGGCCAGCAGATGACATTGATAAGAAAACTATCATCTTTAAGTGCAAGTTGCAATCCCAGAGATACTGATAAACTGGAGAGGGTCCTGCAGGGGCTCTTAGGGTGGTCATGGGTTGGAAGCTGTGGTGTGTAAGGGAAGGAGGAAGAGCAGTGCTGAATCCAGGTTTGGGGCTTCCAACATCAGAAGGATGTGAAGCTGCTGGAGCAAGTCCAGAGGAGGCCATGGAGATGCTCCAAGGGCTGGAGCCCCTCTGCTCTGGAGCCAGGCTGGGAGAGCTGGCGGGGTTCACCTGGAGAAGAGAAGCTCCAGGGAGAGCTGAGAGCCCCTTGCAGGGCCTAAAGGGGCTCCAGGAGATCTGGAGAGGGACTGGGGACAAGGGATGGAGGGACAGGACAAGGGGGAGTGGCTAAGAGAGGCTGACTCCAACTTGGCTTGATGGGACCCTCCTTTCAGTAGGAGTTTGGACCACATGGTCTCCAGGGGTCACTTCCAACATGGACTTGAATGTATGGAGCTGAGATTCTCCATATCCCCTTCTTGTCCTTGATGTTTTCAATCCCAATGAGTGTTTTTTCTTTAACTTAAACTAGTGCACTATTACCAGTTCTAATTATTTCTCCTTTTTTTAAACCACAAGCCGTGTAGTGATGATGTGCACAGCTGCCAAAATCAGCACAGCTTGTATAAACTCTGGAATAATTATTGCTTTTTGTTCTTTCTCTGTTGGAATTAGAGATGCTCTGAAGTATCTTACTGAAGCTTTTCAGTCCATCAGTGAAGTAGAACTTGACGATGCAATTGAAAATGTCATCGATGCTGTTGAAAAACAGCCATGTGAGTAAACAGTTTCTTTTTCTTAAGCAAGTTCATCTGGCAGTTATGATGTTATTTAGACAAAGACAGAGTTACTGGCAGCAGAGGCACTAAGGTGTCATTGTAGTATAACGGGTTGATTGAGATAAATGTGTTTGTTGACATTTTGTTAAATACTGAAGTTTGCAGTGTCAGCAGAAGACATTTATGCCATTTAAAAAGTTGGCAGCCTGGTACGTTCCTGACTTTTCCAAAAGTGGTTAAATTTTTCAATGCCAGTTACTAAAAGTTTGTGTGGACATCTTTGTACTTGAAACTATCATTTTAAATATTAAAATGGAGAGAGACTGTTTGGAGAGACAGGACAAGAGAGGCTGACTCCAAATTGAAAGAGAGTAGGTTTGGATTGGATATTGGGAAGGAATTCCCGTCTGGGAGGGTGGTGAAGCCTTGGCACAGGTTGCCCAGAGAAGCTGTGGCTGCCCCTGGAGCCCTGGAAGTGTCCAAGGCCAGGTTGGACAGGGCTTGGGGCAGCCTGGGCCAGTGGAAGGTGTCCCTGCCCATGGCAGGGGCTGGCACTGGGTGGGCTTTAAGGTCCCTCCCAACCCAGACCATTCTGGGATTCTATGAGAAAATAAATCCAAGAAATAATGAGCAATTAATTCACTTGTTAGTCAGTAATCTGAGCCCAGAAAAGGGTTGCTGAGAGGTGTGGTTTGAGGGGTCTGGCAGCACAAAACAGGAGTTTGTGCTGCTTTAGTTAAAGGATGTGACTGACAGAGGATGCCTGACACGTGTATTTACAGATCAGGGCTTATGAGAACTAGGAAACATGGGCTCACTTCCAGTTTTTGGCCAAGGAGATTCAAATCCATATAAATATGATCTAAAATAAACCCCAGGCCTTAGGTGAGTTCGGGAAACCTTCCCAGCCTATCCTGTTTATACCTAATTAAATCCAGAGGGGCATATGCTTCTATTAGTGTTCAGAAATACTTTCAATTTCAATTATGAGTTTAAATCCACGAAGGCAACAATGTGCCTGTCTCCAGAATTGTGTTGGAATACTTCCTTATGACAGCAATCCATGTGATAGTGTTCTGCAACAAAATTAACCTCCAGAATGTGAAAGCTCCTCTCTTAACACATTTGTAGGATATTTGGCAGCTTTGCATAAACTATAATTGTCTTGTTCTCCATGGTTAGAGAATTAATGGTAGGCACAGTGTGTTTTTTGCTACAAATGTGTCCTTTTGGTGACAATATTAAGTGATCCATTTGTAAACACCGCGTGTCCTTAGCTTACAGAAAACGCGCTTGTTTGTGTAATAGATTCCTCTGACAGGACTCAACCATTCATTGTAAAATATTTGAGCCCCACTTCCTCAGTGCATTCCTCAGGCTGCAGTTGTAATCCTTGGAATTTTTCTTCCCAGTGTCATCCAACATGATTGAACAATCCACGGTGGAAACAGCAGTCCAGGAATGCAGCCGGGCGCCGGATGAAGCCATGTACGGTGACACTTGGGTGTTTTATTTGGGGTCCACGGGGGTGCATTTCCTTATTTCTCCTCAGGAAATAAATGTCAGGCATTTTCTGCACATGCAGTAATTGCTTGGTGCTTCTGTCTCCCTGGTGCTGCCTTTGTGGGTTTGTGGTGTTCCTCCTCAGAGAGTTTGTTCTCGGGGATTGGCCTCCGGGGGGGAGGTTCTAAATATAATCTGCCATTCTGGAATTCAAATGCTGTGGTTGTGTGTTCTGTGTGGTACAGGTTGAATATTAACCATCGCTTCTGTTCCTGTCTTTATTTGCTTTTCTCCAGATGAAAGTTATCTCGGGTTATTTTGGGGCCTTTCTTGTCTGAGAGCACTTTGAAAAGTTTTCCTCTGTGGTGCTTGTTCCTGCTTTTTTTGTATAGTTTTCTGAAACCCTGATTGATTTTCCCCCTCTCTGATAACAAGCTGTGGAGCAATTACTGGCGTTCCTGAGAACTTTGTGATGGTGATGAATGTGTTTCCTTTAGTGTTTATGTTGTATTGACATTGCAATGCAAAGCATGAAAAGAACTGCTTTGCTGGGCATGTCAATTGGATGCTGTCATCCCACAGCCTCTCAAGATGGAGCAAATTTGTGTTTAACTTTTCACCCTGTTGTTGGAACCTTTCTGATGCAGATGGTTTGAGTGTGGCTTTTCTTTGTGGTGCTTTTTATGCTTCAGAGAAATCTGTGTGCACAGATTCTCAGTGTCCTGAAGGGAAAAGCTCTACAGATCACAGGGACAACTCTCTTTAATTATTTAGTTAGAAGATGCAGTTGTATCCAGTGGATGTAGACAAAATAGAGTATAAAATAGAAAGATGCAGGAGAAAAGGTGATAACACAGGGTGACACCGAACAAAGCAAATATAATTTTATTCAACATATTTGATACTGTTTGTTTCACCCACTTCATTGAATCACAAAATGGTTTGGGCTGGAAAAGAATGTTCAAGTAATGCTGTAAATGAATTCTTGTTTCAGAGAAAATGTTTTCAACATTATTGGAGCCTTCGACATTCCACGTTATATTTATAACGCAGAAAGGAAGAAGTTTGTACCGTAAGTCTTCCATGTTTTTGCTTCTTGCTTTAAGGAAAAAAGCCTCTATTTCTATAAGGTTTGAAGTCTGTTTTTAATTTTTTCCCCTTGGGTCTGTTCACCTCAAGCCTGAGTGAGAAAGGTAGTAAATGTTTCAAACCATAAACCATGTTTATGCCATCTAATGAATAAAAAAGGCAATAAGGCTGAGGACATACATCACTAAATGTAGCTTGGGCTTGGTTTTTTCTCACATTTGGCTGTTTAATTTTTTTTTTTTTTAATAAATTTGGTCTGTCTGTTGCATGTATTTATTTCTTAGTCTGTACCTTGCAGTTCCCTGAAGCCCTGGGGCATTTCTAAGGAGAACTCCAAATGCTAAAAAAAAAAATAAAAAAGAAAAATTAGGAGCAGCTGGTGATTCTGGAGGCTGGAGAAACTGGAGGAATAATACTCTTGTTCATGGCCACTTAAAAGGCATAACTGCTTTTTATAAAAAAAAATGGATTTCTGCAGAGGCCCATTTGGGTGGAAAGATAAATCCCAAGGCCTGGGAGTTAGCAGGAAAGGAAATGGATGTAGCCTTCAAAATGCAGAAACACAGGATGCAGAGCAGGAACATTCCTTGTGGAGTACCTAAAGAACACAGTAATATTTGCAGCCTTTGCAGCCTCCCAGAACTCTTAGATCAATAAGTAATTTTTGTGTGTGGAATGTGCCTTTTATTTTCTTTTTTTTTTCTTTTTGTTTTTTAAACTTCTTGCAGTCTGTCAATGACCAACCTCCCTGCACCAAGTTTATTTGGAACTGCCAGAGATAAAGCAGAGCTGTTTCGGGAACGCTACTCCATCCTACAGCAGGTCAGGAAACTCTGCCTTTCTGTGAACACCAGAGGTGTCCTCAGGGATAGATCCTAAACCCTCCTTTTCCAAAAATACACTGTGCTATTGCACCTCTTTGCCTCGTGGTTTCACATGAACTCTTTTCTCTCCTGATAGTCAGAAATAACTTCTGTCAGAAAGCATCACAGAATACGTTTTTTAGGCTTGGTTTTATTATCCAGTGTTATTGATCATCTATTTCTTAGAAGCAAATTCTGGTCAAAAGAACTGCTTAATTAAAACTGGAGGGATAAAATAGGGTAAGAACTTTATGAAGTGTTTTGCACAGTGCTTGTAATGAACTGGCTTTTTGACACCACTCATTTGTTTTTAAACCAAATTGCTTCGATTTTGGTTTCTGCAGAGGACTCACAGACATGAGTTGTTCACTCCCTCACCAATTGTGGCTCACCCTGATGACAGCAAGAGCAAATTCCAGGTAAAAAATCATGGTTTTTTCAGTTTTAATCCCGTTTTAAGCAAAACAATCCCAGCAGCCATTACTGGAAATCTTTTCCTGAACTGTGCTACATTCAGGAACATGCCCCTGATTTTTCTAACGAGCCCATATCCTCTCGTAGCTCATTTGTGTATTTATGTAAAACATGTGCTGAGTGGTGCCTTGTCTTAAGAACAGGCACCTGGAGGGTTTGATTTAATTCTGGTTTGATTCTCTGCCTTTGGTTCCAGCTAAAGACTGTAGAAACTCTCCTGGGCAATACAGCCAGAGTGGGAGAAGTGATTGTGCTTGGGATGATCACTCAGCTTAAGGAGGTGAGTTCCTTCCTCCTTTTATTTGTGAGTTACAATATGCCAGAAAATGAGAACACCTAAATATCTCACCACTGGATCCATTCTAATGGGCTTTTCCACGAGCAGCTGGTGCCAGTGTGAGAGGGGAAAATGTCTTCTCAGCACAGAATTTTGTAATGCTTTATGTCAGCAACCAGAACCAGTCAGGATTTTTAGGCTTGGCCCTTCCTGAAAGGCTGGAGCTTCCAGTGACTGTGTTTGGACTTGGCATTTCCTTGGGCTGTGATTTTAGGGGAGGGGTGCACCAGCAGTCCCAAGTGCAGCAGAGATACACTTACTATAAATTACATTATTTGCAGTGTGTTCTGAGCTTACAATATTAAACCCAGCCAAATTATTTGTAAATACTGACTGACAGATGCTTCTCATGGAAGCATTTATGTGTTTGGGTATATTTTGCTTTATTAAATCTGTTTTTTAGGGGAAATATTTCCTAGAAGACCCCACAGGAGTCGTCCAGCTGGACCTCAGTAAAGCAATATCCTTTGTTGGTGATGGAAGAGCTGAAGGAATTTCCTGCAGACCTGCAGAATTTTAAATTGAATAGTAAATCAATACTGACCATTATATATTGAGAATTGCAGTGCTCTCTTTCTCCCTTGTTTCAAATTCCTTGGCTGCTGCAGCTCCCTGCCCTTTCTCCTAGGACAAGGTCAGAATTCCTTCTTGTGGAAGCAGAGCCTGTTCCTGGTTCTGGGCTCTTTATGGACCTACCTGCTCAGATACCAGGGAATTTCCAGGCTCTTCGGGCAGCCTGTGAACTTTCAGTAGCATCCAAATATGTTGCACCAGCTGGAAAGCAGATTTTGGCTGAAGAACCTACTTTAAGGGTCCTGATCTAAGAAAAATACATTCCTTAACCTTCCTGCACCAGTTCCACAGTGGGTTATATACTGAATCCTGCTTTGTTCTGGCAGAAGGTAAAGCAGAGTGGATTGTTTTGAGCTTGTAATAAATTATTCTGTTCAGGCCAGATGTGGCTGAGCAGGCAAGTCTCCTGTTGACAAGGCTTGACCATAAGTGAGTCTGAGGCTGAGATTTTTGGCCATAAACCTGTTACTTTGTGGGGTCTGGAGACAGAGAGCAGGAATTTGAGGGTTTCAGGGTGTTGGGGGGCATGTGAGTACCTGTGGCAGCTTTGAGGGTTGGCCTCAGCCTGGCTCCAACACTGGAGTTATGACTGGATTGGGAAGACAGACTAGAATATCCAAACAGTGTGATCTAACAATCTGAAAATGCTGTTTTGTGTTGGCACAACTTGGTCCTTCAACGGCTTTAAAGAGTCTTCTCCTTAAGATGATGTCAGGCTTTGCAGTTTGGGAGCCTTGTTTCAGCACAAAAATGGCTATTTCTGTTTGTAGAATATTCCTCTGTGCCATATGCACAATCACAGTCTGTTTTCTAGTGTGTTCTGTGTTTAAAATGTAGAGAGTGAATAGAAGTTGGGAGCACAAATGATAGTGGGGACAAGTATCACCCTGTTCCTTCTAAAAGGTGGGACAGTCCTTGAGACAAAGTGCATTTGATGGGGACTCTTCCAGGGCAGGGCCAGCAGAAATGACTCCTGTTCCCCTACATTCTCCCTTGGGCTGAGAAGGCTGTTTTTGGGGCTGTGCAGCAAATCCACCCAGAGAAGTGTGTGGGGTTAACAAAACACTTGGTTTCTTGCTCAGCCTGTTTTCCAGCCAGATCCTTCCGTGGCCTGGTTCTGGGACTGGTGATATCACAAGAGGGATTGATGGAGGCTGGGAATAGCTGTGCAGCACAGCTGCCAACCCTCTGACTAATGTCTGGGACATGGTGCTGTTAGAAAGACTAAAGGTTATTTTGCTGTTCTGAAATCTCTTAGGTTGGTACGAAGACGAAGTTTTTCATGTGAACGCTTTTGGATTTCCGCCCACTGAGCCTTCTGCTACCACGAGGTATAAAACTGACTTTTGGCAGCCTCACTCCTTGTTTGCTTCAGGGTTTCTTAAGTAAGATCATTATTATTTTAAAATTTCTGTGACATTCAAGTATGTTTTTTGTCCTCCTCCCCAAATGCTTCAAAATAAATAGAGTTTTAAGGAAGCAATTCTGGGACTTGCTGCTCTGCTTGGACCAGCACTGAAGTTTGGAGAGTTGGCAGAAAAAGCCTTCCAAAGGCCTTTGGGCTGTGCATATTAGTTGAAATTGGGATCTAAGCCCTTCTCAGTTGCAAAACTAGGGGATTGTAAATGGGAATAACAAATTCCTTGTTGCTTGAGGAGTGGATCATAGAATCCCAGAATGGTCTAGTGGAAGGTGTCCCTGGACATGGCAGGGGGTTGGAAGGAGATGAGCTTTAAGATCCCTTCCAACCCAAACCATTCTGGGATTCTATGATCCTAAGTTGAATATTTTAATGATGTAGAGCCTTCTATGGGAATATAAACTTCTTTGGAGGCCCTTCTTCATCATCAGTAAAGGCTTCTGCCAAACTAAAGCAGCTGGAGGAAGAAAATGGAGATGCCATGTTTGTGTTTCTTTCTGATGTGTGGCTGGACCAAGCAGAAGTGCTGGAAAAGCTAAACATGATGTTTTCAGGTGAGTGAGAATTGCTTTGACTCTAAACCTTGTTTTCAACATTTGTTTTCATAAATTCATGGTACTAACAGTGCTTTGGCCAGTAGCCATTTTATGTGCTGTGACAAGAACGTTTCTCTTGTTCCTGAAAGTTCTTCCTAGGCTTAGTTTTAGGAAAACTCTCATTTCAGAGAGATGAGCACTGCTTCCCACTGCCAGAGGGCAGGGTTAGATGGGGTATCAGGAAGGAATTCCTGGATGAAAGAGTGGGGAGGCCCTGGCCCAGGTTGTCCAGAGAAGCTGTGGCTGCCCCTGGATCCCTGGAAGTGTCCAAGGCCAGGTTGGACGGGGCTTGGAGCAACCTGGGCTGGTGGAAGGTGTCCCTGCCCATGGCAGGGTATGGGACTGGATGAGCTTTAAGATCCCACCCAAACCATTGCATGATTCTGTGGTTGGTAATGTTGACAACACTGGGATAACAAAGCATCTGTGAATTGCTTCTCTGTATTCCAGAGCAGTTTTGGAACAGCTTGTCCTGTCAGCCTTAGATAGAATGGAAGTGTGAGAGGGTGGCTGCTTTAAAAATAAACAACATGAAATTAAGGGTGGGAAGCTGCTCGTCACCTAAAGAGAACTGGACACAAATTAACACACCCATCCAGAAGTTACAAAACCAGTTCCAGTATCTGGATCAGAGCTGGCGAATCCTTGAAGCAAACTGGATCTGATCCAAGATTTCAGGTGCTGAGGTGATAAAAAGGGACTTTTGGTCGGTGAGGTTCCTGTGCTGAACTCACCCGGCAAAGATGCAGACGCTGCATTTCCTATTTTGGGATTTTAATAGGCGAGTGATTACCTTCATAATTATAACCTAAGAGGAATAGCTGAGTGGAATAGCAAGGAAAATATTGATGAGCCATTTCTCTGGGATAAGCAATTCTGTTCTATTTACCAACCCGATTGAAAACCACTGAAGTAAATCCAAGTCTGGTCCTGCATGTGAGGAAAATGGAGAGTAACTGGGATGTGAGATGAATGCCTGAGTAGATGTTTCTATTTTTATTTTAGGGATGGGAATCAGGTTTCTTCTTTCACCCTTTGCTATGAAGCCCTGTGTTTCTGGGTGATTAGTGAGATTGTCAGGATTCATCAGATCCTTAAACTGCTCAGGCAATCCCAGTTACTGTTGCTTTATAATGCCAAAGAATGAATTAAATATTGGTAGAGCCTTGAATTAGAGTGATCATGGTGGTTAATAGCAATCCATTGCTGCCTACTTGCTGTTTTTCTCTTTAAGGAACCGGTGCATTTAAAAATTGTATTATTTATTATATTGCATGTTGTATTATTCTCTGGACTGGGCCAGCAGCTGGATACACAAAACCAGTGTTGCAACTGGGCTCCCTTGAAGTGCCATTTGTACATTGTCATCACCCTTTTTAAGCTGAAACCAGCCTGTATCAAGAAAATAGTTCATGTGTATTTTTAGCAGCAGAGCTTGAAGTGCCGTTTCAGATTCTGCCTTTCATGGAAGGGGCTGAAAGCTGAGTGCTGAAAGACACCAAAGTGAATGGAATACAGTCACAGATCTGCTGTTTTCCCAGGTTATTCCTCTGCACCTCCCACCTGCTTTTTCCTCTGTGGAAATTTTTCATCGGCGCCGTATGGAAAAAACCAAATTCAGTCACTGAAAGGTAGGGAAGCCCTTGTAAACAGTCACACACGTGCACTAAATTAAAATAACGATGGCAAACAAATGAAGAGAGCAGAAAATAAACCCTTATTTTCCAAGTGACGCGTTTTTAATGCACCGGCGTGGAGGGGTGATTCGTACAACGTGTGTTTATTATCTAACAAGGTGTTACATTTTTTCCTGACTCCAGGCTCTTTGAAGGCTCTTGCAGATATTATATGTGAACACCCCAGCATTCATAAAAGGTACAGAGCAAAGGGAGATAATGTTTATTTTGCGAAACCTTTTAATTACTTTAAGAGAGTAAGAGATACCGTGTTTTCTCTTTACTGGGAGCCAGCTGTGATCAGATAACAAGCTGCTTTTGTAACAGGCCTGCAAGTTTGTTTTGGGAGCAGTTGTGAGGCTTTGATTTTTATCTGAAAGAGCTGGGGCATGGAAACTGCTAATGAGGGAGCCCAGGTCTCTCCCTGGAATATTTTCCTGGCTCCTGATCTTTGAGTTTCTAGCATTAGACCTGCTTTCTAGAACCTGTGTAAAAGTGATACCTTTTGACTTTTTTGCAGTAGTCGATTTGTGTTTGTCCCTGGCCCTGAAGACCCTGGTCCTGGTTCTATTTTACCAAGGTCAGTTTGCTCAATAATTTGGAGTTAAATAGTGAAAGAAGGGGAGAGTTTTTGTTGATACATTTGCTGCTATTTATTTTAGACCTCCCCTGGCTGAAAATATTACTCAGGAGTTCAGACAGCTGGTGCCATTTTCAGTTTTCACCACAAATCCTTGCAGGTAACAGTGCAAGTGCTATTTTTATTTATTTATTTATTTTTCTGAATGACTGATCTCTGCAATTTTCAAAACCTACAAATTTTGGAAAAATTGGTCTTAAATTTTTCAAACTAACAGAATTCTTCACATGCATGATTGTAACTAGTTCTAAATACTTTAAGACATAAATAAATCAGTGATGAAAGGCAATTGAGTGAGAAGCTTGACAGTGGTATAAAAATCCTTCTCAAAAGCATCATGTTTTTTCTGAATCTGGAGGAAATGCAGGGAAGATAGGAAAATATTATTTTAATTCAAATGTGCTTTTTTTTTTTTTTGGCTGTATTAGAGGGAGATCAACTTTATAATACAGCTCCCTACTTTTTAGGTTCACCTTATTTAATTTCATTACTGTTTTCCACTTAGGATTCAATACTGCACCCAAGAAATGATTATCTTTCGTGAAGATTTGGTCAACAAAATGTGCAGAAACTGTGTCAGATTCCCCAGCAACAACATGGACATTCCCAACCACGTGAGTGAGTCATGTTGAGCACCTTTGGCCAAGATTTTTGACATCTTTATTGATCAGCAGGTCTGGATTTTGGGTGCTTGATCCTCATTCTCACAACACATTGCAAGAGGAACCCAGAGGGACTGGAAGGAGGATCTGTACATTTAGTATTTTTACCTTTCTTTACATTTGGACAGTAAAATAACTCAAACCACGATACTTCCAGGTGGTACTGAGTCATTCTGTCACACTACAGGTGCCCTTGAACACAGAACTTCCTAGCAGCCAACTTTCTGTGCACCAACCAGGAATGTCTACCAAGAAACATTGATTCCTAAAGGCAAAGTTGAATACAATTCATTTTTTTTGAAGATTTGATTGGTTATCCAGTGCCATTTGCACTGTAAAGCAGCATGTCACTTTTCCAAAAATTCATCTGCTTGTTTTGTCTTCTCACTTGAAGTCTTAATCCTGCTTTTTATATATCGAATTATGGCTCTAGTTAATGAACCCTCAGCAGGAGCTGATGGGATTTACTGATATAATTGGATGAGAATGAAGCAGGTGGTACTGGCTCATTGCAGTGATGGATGGAGGTTGGTTTTATTTATTTTATAGGGGGTTTTTTTTGTTTGCTTGACTCAGAAACTTGGTTTAGCTCTTTCTTCCTTCATCACAACAGTGCTCAGTGTCTTTGTGAACCCACAGTGGACAGTGATGTACCTTTGGTGTGCACATTTGCATTCCTGTTACTTCCCTGTGCTCACAGAGGGCTTCCTTTCCAGGAGGGAATCACAAAAGAAGTGTAGAATTATGTATTGCAACCCTTTCTGCAGATGCTTTTGCATACTTCACTTTTTCTATGCCTTTTTTGGCCTCCCACTATTTTTTTTTTAATTCAACCGTGTTAAAAAATCAGAGGGGGAAATTTTGTTGCTAAGAAAGAAATCGGAATCATTTGGGAATCAAATGATTTCCTGAGTTCAGGAGAAAGACTGTTAAAGTGTGGATTTTGTTGTTAACTAATACTGTAAGGAAAGCCATGAGGGGGAAAAAACCAATCTGTAATATGAAATTTATAGCACTGTTGGTACTTCCTGAGCTGGAGGAACAGGTAAGTAGATTTTCTTGGAGAGTCTGAGCGATCAAGTAGTTTTGATATCTTCAAATATTGCCTGATATGCTTTAGAAAGGACTTTGTGTATTAAAAAGAAAACACAATACCAAAAGAAAAGAGCAGCTGAGTGCTGTAGGGGAGCTGCTGCTTTACTCCAGAAATCATTAATAATCAGAGGGAGTCAGATACAAAAAAAAAAACCCAAACAAAACATTTCCAGGTTCAAAGCCTCTTTATTAACAAGCGCTGGCATCTGTAGGAATGAATTTGAGTTGAAAATGGTTCAAACCAACGATTTCTGTTTCCTTTGCAGTTTGTAAAGACCATTTTGTCCCAGGGCCACCTGACCCCGCTGCCGCTGTACGTCAGCCCCGTGTACTGGGCCTACGACTATTCCCTGAGGGTTTATCCCGTGCCAGACGTGCTCGTCGTCGCGGATAAACACGACCCCTTCACTGTCACCAACACTGACTGCCTCTGTATCAATCCTGTAAGATTCCCAGGGGCCTTCCCAAAATAAAAAGTGGCCACACATTCCAGTGTGTCTCCTACCATCTGTTCAGTATTTTACTTACACAAGTGTGTAAGTAAAATACGCATTTTTCTTTACAGGGTTCGTTTCCAAGAAGCGGATTCTCATTCAAGGTGTTCTACCCCTCCAACAAGACAGTTGAAGACAGGTAAATCTATTCACTTTCTCATATAAAATGAAGTATTTTCTTATGTTCTGACTTCCTGATTATCAGGAGGAACACAGAAAATTGATAACATAAAGAGTGGATGTTTTAGCAGTCTGTCTTATGCTTCATACTTAGACAAGGTAAGAAATCCAACTGCCCAGAACTAAAGTAATAAATTTAGAAATTTTTGTCAAATATCAATGATGGGAAGCAAAATCCAGAAGTAAAAGGAAAGATGGCTGTACTGTATGATTTTCAACGATTGAAGCCTGATTGGGAAACAGATTTGTTTCTGGGGATGGTGCTTGTTACATAACTTAATTAAATTTAGCAACAGAATTTGTTCATTTTGTGATCATCTTCAAACCCAGAAGACACTTTCATTCTTTGATTTCACATATTTTTAAATCTGTATTTATTCATTCCAACTGTGGCATTCCACTGACTGAAAAAAGACCAGCTGCAACACCAAAAAGTATTAAAAGTATCAAAGGCCTTACAATGGATGAAAATTTACCTGTTTGAAATAATGATGGTATATCCCAATAGGAAAAGCATAAATTTATCTTGTCTGATTGTTTCATCCCTTGTGGCAGAAGCCTTCTAAGGGAATTGGTAATGGATCAGCCCATGTAACCTTTACTTGAATATAAAAAATACCATACTTTAGGTCTTTAAATAGTTTAAAACATTATCAGGTATTTAATAGATCAAGACATTGAATAGTATTGTGAACTATCTTTAGGAAAAAACCCCTAAATATTGTTTTTCTTTGGTATTTTCAGCAAGATTCAGGCGCTCTGAATTTCTGCAAGACTGCAAAAGGAGTGAGCCCACGTGATGCCAACTCCAGCTCTTACTTTTTAGATGTCTTGATTTTATGATGCATTATGGACATTTTATAATAAATGTCAAATTTTGTACACAAATAAACTTTTACAGGAAAAGACACTGGTGTCAGTTTAGATAAAGTGTAGAGTCAGAGTCAAGAATTGGCAGAGCATAAAAAAAGGCAATTATGTATAAAACAGGAAAGATCTGTCTTTTTTAAAAAAAAGAAGTTAAGGATAGCGAAAACTTTGTCTGAGATGAACTGAGATCTGGTTATCTGCAGGAGATACTGGGAATATGGAATAGGATTTGTCTTGGGATGGGAAAGGTCCAGAAAAGATTTGTGAGGTGTTGTTTGATGGCAGTACATAATCTGTTTGCAGATTGTGTTATGCAGATAGGTAGAGGAGAGGAAAGACAAGCAAGGACATGGTCCTTTGAATTTCTGGAGAAGGCTGGGAGGAGGAAATCTTGCAGGAGCAGGGAGGAAGGTGGGAAAGAGTCAGGATTTGTTTTTTGATGAAACCAAGCAAAAACCTCCTCCATGTGCTCACAGGCACTGAGGCAAGATGAGCAGCCTGGGACTACCCCACAGGTGTAGAAGAGAGAGGGGACCCTTGTCACCAGGAATTGTGTTTGACAGACCCCTTCCCACTGTGCTGGCACAGCCTGAGAACAGCTCAGGAGCAGGAACAGAATGACAGGAGGACGTGGGCTCTGTGGGGCCATTGGGTAGGGAATGGGAGGTGGGTACAAGAGGCATGAACTGGACTGCCAAGGATTTAAATCCAAACCCCAGGACAGGCTGCACTGGCACTTCTGAACATGCTCGCTGAGGGGATGGCAGTGCCAGCCCAGGGATGCAGGACCAGTGGGGCGCATGTGCTTTTCAGAGCAATGAGGAGGTGAGGTGGAAAACCACCCCTCTTGAAGACAAACACGAAGGCCAAGAGCCACCAGGAGGCCACTGATAGGCGGAGAAAGGCTCAGCGAGGTTAGAGGAAGAGCTCAGGGGTGGAGAGGTCTCGACCCTGAGGGCGAGCCCGCCATGTTATTTGCGGTCTCCAGAGCAACTGGACGGAAGTGGCCGGTGCCGCCATCTTGTTTACCGTTACCATACCAACAGCCGCCATGTTGTTTACCGTTACCACAGCAACGCACGCCATCTTGCTCGGCGTCCCCACCATCAGCCCGCCCGGGCCGTGCGGAGCCATGGCGGGCGCGGGGCGGCTGCACGATCTGGACCTCAGCGCCGAGGAAGCCGAGCGCCTCAAACGCGCCTTCCGCGACGAGAAGTTCCGCGCGCTGTTCGCCGAATACGCGGCGGAGCTCACCGACCCGGAGCAGCGCCGGCTGTACGAGGAGGAGGTGGCGGCGCTGGAGCGGGAGCGCGGCGTGGAGGTGCGCTTCGTGCACCCCTCGCCGGGCTTCGTGCTGCGGACCAGCCAGGAGGGCTCCCGCCGCTGCTACATCAACGTGTGCAGCAACGCGACGCTGGCGGAGCCGCGGGCCCGCGCCGAGCGCGGCGGGCAGCGCTGGGCCCTGCCCTACAGCCTGGCGCCGGGCCGCGAGGAGCTGGGCCGCGCCG
>VYXB01006013.1:16700-30905 GCA_013397135.1 Pachyramphus minor
CAAACCACTTGCCGAGCCCCCCACCGAACCACCCACTGAACCGCCTGCCGAACCCCGTGCTGACCCACCCCCTGAATCACCCCCTGAATCACCCCCTGAGCCCCAAACCCCACCACCACACTCCTGCGCCGCTCCCCCCATCGCCAGCCCCGAGCCGGCCGTGCCCGCCGAGGACGCTGCCCCGAGCCCCGCGCCGGCCGCAGGGCACAGCCCCGCCGGGATGGGTGACACGTGCCCTCCCTTCCAGGCCCGGCAGGACGAGGCGTCCCTCACCCTGCTCCTGAGAGTGCCCGGCATCCATCCCCAGAGCCTCTGCGGGGACGTGGGCACCCACCACTACAGCCTGCGCTTCTCCACTGACGGCGGTGCCTTCGCCCTGTTCCTGCAGTTCCCTCCCGCAAACAGGCTGGTGTCCCCCGAGATCGGAGTCAGCGTCTCTGCCCACAACGTGGTTGTGGAGCTGGCCAAGGCCCCCGACAGCACCGGGCCCTGGGAGAAGTTCAGTTTCGGCCCCGACCCCTCCATTCTGCAGGTAATGGCTTCAAAGGGGCAGGTTTGGGATGTCCCCTCCCCAGAGAGCCGCTGCTCCGCTGCTTTGTGTGGCTGGTGTTTGGTGAGTGATGTCTCGGGGAGGTGTGAAATGGAGTTCAAAGCTGGTAGACACAGAAGTTGCTTTCTCCGAGAGCGGCTCCCGGATGTGAGTGGAGTGACCTGATTTGAGCGAGTCTTGTCCAAGGTCACATCACGGAGCTGATGCCTTCATCCTTGGGTTTGGAATGACTTCTGCCTCCCACGCTGCCTTTTTTCTAAGGGAAATTGTGGTGATAAGTGAAAACAAAGCCTGCCCTGACCTTTATGTCCTTAGCGTTCACTTTTAACCCAAGTAAACTGCTTGTGCAGCTTGTTCACACAAAGAAGGGAGATGTTTGTGGTACACCAGACATACAATCTTGTCCATACACTGTCATGAAGTGTGGGTGGAGGGTCCCTGTGTCTGTATTTTGGGACAGAATTCCCACTTACAGCCATGGGAATACCCATTAGTTCAACCAGAGCAGAACAGCAAACAGCAGCTGTGAACTGTCCATGTTGCTGGGATAAATCTTCACCTTCTCTTCTTCCTTGTCTGGATATGATTCCAGTTTAGTGGTTTATGATTTTATGGGTTGTTTGGCAGTGATGCTCCCATGGTAGGAGAAGGTGGGGTGGCTGCATCCAGATGACAGTGCCAGCTGGGAGCTGGCAGTGTCCCCAAAGGGATGCCCACCTTGTGGCACTCTCACTGTCCAGAAGCACTCACACAAGGTTTGTGGAAAACCACATTATTCTGTAAGCTCAGAGTTTCAAACAGCTTCTCAGGAGCAGGGATTAAGGCTGCACAGCTCTTGTGTAACCTTCCAGCCCTGGGATTTGAAGTTTGGCTTGATTTTAGAGCAATAAAATCCTTTGCATTTTGGATCATGTGCTGTGGGAGTGCAAGTCCAGAAAGCTGGCAGGCTTTAAATATATCCACAGGGATGGACTTGCCTTGGAGCAGCTTAATTGCTCCTTCCCTACCACTAGAAATTACTTGTGCATGATTTTGAAATCTATTTATCCAATTAGTGTTTGTGCAGCTGAAACATCACATTTAATGTGCCATTTAGCAGCTGCACACCTTTTATAACAGCAATTCCTGTGAAGGGGGTGCTGATCATTTCGGGGAAGTATCAAAGATGATGAATTTATGGAGAACCACCCACGCTGAGCTGTTTGCAGAGCATTCCCTCTGCTTTTAGCAGAGCAGAAGCCGTGCAATTCTGTGCAAGTGTGGCCACAGAACCCTCAGCACTGCTGTGAGTTGCTGGAATCAGGCACTGGGTGCTGCTGCCACGTCAAATAAGCCACTCTGTAAACTACTGCTTGCTTTCTGCACAGGTACACAGGTGGAGTCTCCACCCCTGGAAGTGTTCAAAAAAACATGTGGATGTGGCACTTGAGGACATGGTTTAGTGCTGAACTTGGTGGTGGTGCTGGGTTGGTGGCTGCACAAGTGCATTTGTTATTATGGCTGGGGGAACGTCTTGTGATTGGAAGTTGCTAAAAGGCCACCCAGCAGTGAGATTTTGGGCTTGTGAGTTAAAAAAAAACACCCTTGAATGTGCTGATTTTAGTATATATTGCAAAACGTTTTGGGTGGAGTAGGAGGAAGAGATTGGGCATTAGTCATAGGCTTCCCAGCCATTCATTCATGTAGCAGACTCCAAAGGATTCTCCTGGCATGGAATCCTTTTGGACACTTTTGGGCCTGCAAACTGATGCAGGTGAAGTAAACTGAAGTAATATGTTCTGTTTGCTTTTTTTTAACTGATATTTCCCTGAAGTGCCTGTGCCAGCACTGAGAGCTGCACTCACTCAGAGTGAAGGGAGAAAAATTAATATTTAATTAGAGCCACTATTACATGCTGTCTTCTGGCCATTAACTATTTGCTCCTGGTCGCTTTTCTTCTACTTGTGTTGATTCTTCTCCCACAGCAGCTGTACTTTTGGGTGTTTTTCTGCTTTGGCTCTCGTTCTATAAATCAGAGCTGTGATTCTTGCACTGAGACTTGGAAGGAGTTGCACCAGGCATTGCAGAGTGCACAAAGCAGTGCCCTGTTTGATCCCTTCAAGGAGCTTTTGGTGTCTGAGGGGAGCAGGAATTTTATCCTGCACCTCCCAGTGTGCTTGTTCTCTTCTCCCACAGCAGCATTGCCAGAGGATTGTGCACAGCAAAAGTGAATCGTGGAATCAGAGAATCCCGGAATGGTTTGGGTTGGAAGGGACCTTAAAGCCCATCTCATCCACCCCCTGCCATGGACAAGGGACACCTTCCACTAATCCAGGTTGCTCAGAGCTCCATCCAGTTTGGCCAGTGTTTTCCTTTAACAGGTAACCATAATGTCCACACAGCGGTTGGACTCGAGGATCTTGGAAGTCTTTCCCATCCTAAATGATTCTATGCCTTGTTGACCAGAAATCCTATAAAAACAAAGATTCTATAACTTTGGGCATCATGGACCAGGGTCACATATGTCAGGGGTTTAAAAGTGACCTTTTGTCACTGCCCTGGTGCTCAGTCACTGCACCAGAGACCACACAGCCCTGATCCTTCTGCAGGGCTCACTCCAGGCCCTGTTTTTCCAGGGAATGACCTTAGGAAGCTTCCTGGCTTCCCCATTGCCAAAAATACTGTCTGATGTTTGCCTCGAAGGACCAGCCGTGGGCTGTGCTCCCTCCATTGCAGTTCATCCATTAATTCCTCCTACATCTTTTCCTTAAATCCTTAAATTCAGGCCTGGGAAACTCGTGCATCAGAGATTTGCCCTTCATTTCAAGACAACACAGCCTGGAGAGTAAATGATGAAGAAAGAATGGTTGAGAGTTAAATAACCATTAATAAAATTTGTAAGCCTGCCAGGCAAGGTTTGTGAGAACAACATGTCCCAGTGTGTCCTGGTTTATGGTAGAGCAGGAGTTGGGCGGTGATGGAAATCCTGCCTTCGGAAAGCGCTGTCTGGGAATGTTTGGCCTCCTGGGGTTAAATGCTCAGTTCTTAACAGAAATAAAAAGCAGTTTTCTAGTGGGTGTATTGAACTCCTGAGACTTGGAGGCTCAGTTATCAGAGCAAGTGAAACACGTGTGGTAGCTAATTAATTCTGCCGGCAGTTTTGGGGTCGTGTGTGCTCATTTTCACGGGATTAGAAAAAGATTGGGTCACGTAGGAATTCCCTTTCATGCTGATCCACACCCTTCCTGCCCCTCTCAGGGGCCTGGAGTGAGTTAGTTCACAGGATGTGTGCTCATTCCCTGGTCAGTGCTTCCCCCTGGGAGCCCCTCACTGGAGAGGGAATCACAGCCAGACCATCCCTTTCCTCATAAACCCCCATCTCCTCTTAGGGAGAATATTATGATTTAACTCACATAAACTCCCCAGGGCTCCAGAGAACAGCAGGGGAGCAGAGGAAAACAGAAATATTTCCTCTGCTTTCCTATGCATTATGGTTTTTTTAACATTTACTGTCTGAAAAATACTATACTGAGCATTCCTGAGGAGTTCATGGTTGGAGCTAAGCATGAGTTACGCTGCTTGTGAGGTATCCAAACAGGAATTGCACAGCAACATGGAAGCTTTGTTCAACTTCTCTGGGAGTGTTGAGGCCTCCATGGAGGGTGTTTTAGATGGGTGTGATTTTTCTGCTTGTCACAGCCACCAGTGTCTTGTGAAGGAGATGTTTTGGAAGCTCTTGGTGCTGGTAAAATACGATGTGGACCTGTTGGAGTGAGTCCAGAAGAGGCCACTAAACTGATCACTGGGCTGGAGCCCGTCTGCTGTGGGGACAGGCTGGGAGAGCTGGGGGGGTTCTCCTGGAGAAGAGAAGCTCCAGGGAGACCTGAGAGCCCCTTGCAGGGCCTAAAGGGGCTCCAGGAGAGCTGGAGAGGGACTGGGGACAAGGGATGGAGGGACAGGACAAGGGGGACTGGCTTCCCACCGGAGAAATGTAGATTTAGATGGGATATTGGAAAGGAATTCCTGGCTGGGAGGGTGGGGAGGCCCTGGCACAGGTTGCCCAGAGAAGCTGTGGCTGCCCCTGGATCCCTGGAAGTGTCCAAGGGCAGTGCCAGGGCTTCACCACCTGCACAGGGAAGAATTTCTTCCCAATATCCCATCTAAATCTAAGTCACCTATGTGTGACTGCAGGTGGCAGAGCTGTGTGGGTCCCAGCACAGGGAACCTGTGGAAAAGGCTGTGGGCTGGATGTGCTCCTGTGGGCTCACTGCCTGGGGCCGTGCTGGAGCTGTCCTTGTGCTCAGTGATCTCGGAATTAGGGCCTTTGTGGATGAATGTTTTTCTTGGTTTGAGAGTCAACCAAGCGTGAAACCCAGAGAGCCACGTTGGGAAGTGTAAGACATGGATGGTTTAAGGCATTGCCACCTTTCAGGGAGAAATCCATCCTGGAGAACTCTTTTGCCCTCATTTCCAAGCTGTTTGGAGTTGTTACATGCTTTCTTTGAAAGTCAGGGTTATAATTTTCAATTTCCAAGCTGCTATAAAGCCTTAATACAATAGTCAGGGGTCAATTCTAAGAAGGTGTTGCTGGAAGCTGGGGCTGTTGTGTGTAATCCAACAACAGTTTATTTTTGGTTCTGTTAATTCAGTGCTCATTGTTTCAAGACTGTTGGCAAGTTTTTGGGGAGGTCAAGGAAGGACAGAGGAGAATAGAACAAACTTATTATTTCATATTTTTCAGAGTAATCTTCCCAAGCTGCATTAAGAACCATAATTAGTTTGCTTCTGCTATGAAACAAACTAATTTCTGCATAGCCTTTAATTGGTGGCTGCATTTGGGAAATAACGTGTCTACACAAAACATTTATGTCAGGAAATACTATTAACCTACTGATGAAGCTCATCAAAGCTCCTTTTGAGCTGTTTAATCTTTGCAGTCATGAGCTCTTTGGAAAAGTTTTCACCCCACTGCCGGTACCAAAACTTTGAGCTTCAAATTCTCATGTTGAGCTGGTTTGTGCTGGGACCCTGCAAACCCAGAGGTCAGGAGATCCACAGATCTCCCTTTCCATACTGAGTTAGTGGTTGTTCCTAGAGAAGATACGTCTGCCCCATTCCTGGAAGTGTTCCAGGCCAGCTTGGAGCAACCTGGTCCACTGGAAGGTGTCCCTGCCCATGGCAGGGGCTTGGAACAAGATGGTTTTTAAGATCCCTTCCCACCCAAACCATTCCATGATTCTGGGGTTCTCTGAGCTTCTCGTTACGGGAGGCACACCAATAATTTAAACCTGAAATCTGTCCTGCTTTTAAAACTGTTGCAGCCTGCGTGGGAGGTAGCTCTGGATGGAAACTGGCTGGGAATTTGGATAAATTAAGGCAGAATAAACCCATTTGATTGCCGAGGGCAGCCGTGAGGGGCCCAGCTTCGCACTGTCGGTGCTGTGGGAGACAAGGATGGCTTTGAACGATGAAGTGCTCTGGAAACCAAAGTCCTTCCTGCTAACGTTTATGTTAATTTGGTCTCAGTTTAGTCACAGGGAAAAATGAATGTGTACCAAACAGCAGATGACAGTATGTGCAGGGAGAAACAAATTAAATTGGAAGTTGCTAAGAGAGGATCATAAATACCAGAAAATAAACGGTTTGAACTGACGAATTATTTTACAGGGTCATTGAAATCATCTGCAGATGGTTGTCCTCTGTTTGCTCTGGCTTGGAAGGCAGAGCAGGCTTTAGAATAAATTCCTGAGTCATTTTTTTCCAAGGTCTCTAGGCTTTGATAACATCTGCAGTAATATAAATGCCTCGGCGTGTGCTCCCTGTGAATGCAAAGTCTGAGTTACAGTCTCAGGCTAATGATAATCACCTTACTGACAACAAACACATCCAAGGTGCTGTGATTTATGGCAGGCCATGGGATAAAATGTTAAATACTTATGGGAGTACAGAGTTGGGCTGGGATGACACTTTGTAAAATTGGTTTATAGCAATCACTCAAAATTAACAGAGCAACATCACAAGTGGTTACTTTTTATCCTCGTTAAGTACTGATTAATCATAGAATGTCCTGAGGTGGAAGGGACACACGAGATCATCCAGTCCAACTCCTGGCCCTGCCCAGGACACCCCAACAATCCCCCCCTGTCCCTCAGAGCGTTGTCCAAACCCTCCTGGAGCTCTGGTAGCCTTGGGGCTGTGCCCACTGCCCTGGGGAGCCTGGGCAGTGCCAACCACCCTCTGGGGGAAGAACCTTGTCCTGACAACAGACCTTCCATTCAGTGTTTGTTTTTAACAGTATTTACTGGGAAGAAAACAAATTCTTTTGCTTTTAATCGGGGAGAAAATCTTCAGAAAGATTTCTTGGGTTTGTTGCCAAAAGGCAAAGTCCTGATTGTGTCGAGGAGGAACAGCTCTCCCTCCCTCCCTCAGGCAACCACATGTGCCAGATGAAGCTTCAGAGGGAAAATAGACTGGTTTCCCCATTTTGTGTAGGAAATGTAGGATGGGGCTTGGAACAACCTGGTCTGGTGGAAGGGTGTCCCTGTTCCCATACTCTCACACCTTCTCTTGGACTTTGCAGAGTATTCCCACAATCCTGGAGCACTTTCCTCTCTGGCAGGCAGGAAAGGATCTAACATTAGGGAATAAGTATTTTAGGCTTTGCAGGCAGAAATGCAAGGAGTAGGTTATGGGAGGGTTTTCTGTCAGGGCAGCCCTGCTGTACTTTAATCTTCCCCCAAACAGTCTCAGCATCCAAAGCTGGCTCTTTGCCTGGATTGTAATCTTTCTGGATAGAAAATGAATTCAATCCTCTGGCTTAGAAAACCAACAGTATCTATGTTATGACTTTCCATATTGTGATTTCTAATTTAAATAGTGGAAAAAATAGGACGCTGGGTTATTTTTCCCATATTGTTCGGTTTTTTTCTCAAGATGACAGTTAAATTTTGTACCTCAGACACAATGTGACATCTGGCTGTGCATAAGGCTACGTCCACAGGGGGCCAAAAATGTGCAGAATTGCCTTTTTGCTTCTCAGTCTGCAAGATGTCAGTGATAATTGAATTTAACTTTCATTGGATTGACAAGAGGGTTGAACTGGACCGAGAAATTTAAAAGTGTGACTTAAAGTGGAAGGTTTGCAACTTCTCCCTGTTAGTTCCAATTAAACAGGAAAGGTAATTCCCAGAGCATGAACCACTCCTCTAGGTCAGACCATTTTTGTTGTGCCAAAGTCTGTCCTTACCCTCAGCCTACACAGATGATTTAGGAATAACACAAGCACAGGGAAAGCTCTGCAGCTCTTATGAAACAGCCCCTCCAGGATGTGTTTTAGGATCTTTAATTACCTATAGCTGATTTAAATCTTTAAACCTGTAGCAACATGTTTCACATTGTTTATGAACTGCATATGAACAGCCTGGAAACACACCCCAGGCTGTCCCTCCACCTCTGGATACCTCGTGGTGTTTTCCAAGTGGCTTGTCTGCCTGGAGATCTGAGCAGCCTCGTGGCTGGATGTGAAATGGATACAGCACTACGTGTTCCATATCTGATCCTGGAGCTGAGGGTTCATAGATCCCACATGGCCACTCCCAGGAGGTGTTTGTGTTTTCCTAAGCACATGAAACAAACCCATAACAGTGTAACACCCTCCTGGTGTTCAGCCAGGTGAGGACAGTGGAGCTGTGTTGGTGCAAATCATTCCTCAGAGAGAGAAAGCATTTTTCTGTTATATTTGATATGATGCTGATCTGGGGTTTCAATCCACATGAGCTAAGCACTGCTCTTCATTCATTTCACCTCGTTACTCTGAATGTCTGGCTCAGGATTTCTCTATCAAGGCATGAATGAGCTGTGAAACTTGTGAACTGGCCTGGCTTTCTTGGCAGTGAGTTTTTAGCCCAAATATCACTAAAGTTTAGCAAAAAAAGAACATAACCTGCTCGTTTTCTCTCTCTTCTCTTTAGGAAAGGTTGTTTGTCACTGAAGAGAACGTTGATGGATTTCTAGGCACTGCTTTATGCCCTTCCTCTTGCTCCCAATCAGCACTGGAAAGTCAGCCATTAATTGAAGTGCTGGATGTTTCTGAGGACAGAATTCAAATCAGGGTGGAGGTGAGGATCTCTGGGAGCAGCACACGCTCTGACTGATTTATGTTCTTTTTCAAGATCCTATCAAATCCCACTGATACGGCTCTGTTCCTCTTTTGTCTTCGTAGAGTGGGAAAAAATGGGAGTGGGGTTATTTAAAAGTAGAACTGTCAATTTTCAGAAGCACAGGTTGTTTTTGTGCCATTTAACGTGACCAAGGGATTGAAACCTCCTATATTTCACTTGGAAAAGAAGTAGAACTGTCATCCAGTCTATAGAGACAGTGCTTTCTCCATGCAGGAATACTTCACTCTCTCAGCCCTGTGCAGGTAGAGAAATCCGAGAGGATTTTGTCTGGGAAGAATCGTGTCTCATTATCTTTATTCCAGTATTTGAATACTTGGAGGGTTCCTATTGTGTAGATAATTAAACATGAGGCAATTAATCTTAAACACTGGCCTCAAATTCACATTTGTAATGTTTCAGGCCTCATTCAGGCCACTCTTCTTCCTCAGTCACCCTGTCCAGATAGAGGATGCAAGATGGGCTGTTTCTGGGATCTGCCACAGGGTTCAAATGTCCTCCTGTTGCAAAACAGATGGACAGAAGAAGGAGGCAAAATGTTAGTTTTGTAAAGAGGGAAATGTGAAGCCCCCCACATTAACTGGGATTTCTTGGCAGATACTGCATCAGAAATTCAGATTAAACTTTCCTTAAAGGAAACATGAAATGCTGGGACAGTCAGGTCACTGCTGTGGCCATGAACTGGGGTCTGCAAACAGAGTTAATGTGTAGGTGGCTTGTTTGGAGGCAAGTTCAGACGAAGCACATGACCTTTGGAACCAGGCTGAAGGCCCCGGGAGTTTTGCAAAGGTAGTGGCTTTACTTGGCAGGCTTAACTTGTGTAGCTAGTGTGGGTTGTACATAAAAATCTAAATTCAAAGTGTTGGAGAGAAAATCTGTGTGTTTTGGGACCTAAGAAAAGGCAAGAAGGACTTACTGCTGTTGCTTTTGTCTGTTGCTGGAGTGAGCAGAGGTTTGGGGTCAGAGAGTGTGTGAGAGAGCAGCTCTGTCTTTGAATCCATGAATCCAGCTGCTCCTGGACAGATCCCTGCCTGATCCTGACTGCCCTCTGATAGGGACCTATGAGCTACCAGCAGTTTTTTGCAAAAACACTCAATAATGGTGAAACTGGGGAACTGCCATTTGGACAACACCTCTCACAGTTCCTCCTCTCCTGAGGCAAACCATGGCAATTCCTGGATTAGCTCCACAGGCCGGTAATTTCCGTAATTGCAAGGTTCAAACACACTCCTGCAATGAGAGTTCAGATCCCTTGGCTGATTTCGTGGCCCCTGAGATCTGGAAAACAGGCTGGGTGTGGTGAGAGGCCTTTCCTAATCCTGCAGCCAGGGCGGCTGTGGTGCTTGGCTGCTTCCCAGCAGCTTTTCCTAGAGCAGAGGAAACCCTCGGGAAGCCAACAACCTCCCTGCCATTCATTCCCACGCGCCAGACAAGAGCAGGAAAACCAGCACTGGGCTCGCTTGGCTTTGTGGAATAGGATCACAGAATCACAGGATGGTTTGGGTTGGAAGGGACCTAAAAGATCATCCAGTTGTGACCCCCTGCCACAGACATTCCACCAGTCCAAGTTGCTGAGCTGTTGGAGGAACAAATGTCTCTGCTGTCTTTGCAGCAGTTTTGTGTGCATGGTTTGTTTTAGCTGCAAAATAACTCATTTATTTCCTTGACAGCCACAGGAACATGATGGAGAAGGAACACTTGGCAGCTCAGGGGGAGACCTTGCTGGAAAGACCAACGGTGACTACCCCGAAACAAAGGCAGAAACAAACTGTCCTGCAGCTGATGGAGAACGTGCTGCAGGAACCAACACGACTCCCACAGCTCAAACAATAGGAAAAGTAGGTTGTAGTTCACACCATTGTTTGGAGCACAAACCTCCTGACACCAGTTCAGCGATTACTGGGGAATCTGGGAGAAAGGAACCAGATTTAGAAAGTGCTGCCGCAGCAGGCGACAGCGCCACAGCCCCAGGCTCTGGAAAACAAGGAGAGCTTCTGCCAGGGGGGCAGGAGGCAGTGGAAGGGCATGAGGAGGCTGCACCCCCAGAGCTGGGCAGCAGGGCAGCCTCCCCACTCCTACGGGAAGTGAACCTTCAGGACGGGAGCGTGCGGGTCCTCAGGGATCACGTAACGCGCTGCCCCGTCGTGTTCCAGAACTCCTTGCTGTATGAGTTGGATTAGTTTAATGGGTTTAGGATTTCCTTCTGTTGTTTGATGCTTACTGAGACTTCCACGTGCTGGTGGGTGACTTTAGGGCTAAGAGGTCCCCACTGGAACTGTTTCAACACCAAAGCCTTAAGTTGTTACAATTTTTGCAGTTAACAGATCTGTTTTCTCATCACATGTATGGGCTGAAGTAGTTTTATTACAAGAACGGTGCAGTTGGAAGTGAACCTGAGCTCCTGGAAGAAAATGTATCTTCATTGTTTACATAACTTTTTTATTCTCTTGCCAGATTTCAGGGATTATTTGTATAGATCCTTGGTCTAATGGCTCCCTTGGGAATTGAGCAGTATTCATCATTTTTCAAACCTTTCATTTTGTGATAACTGCAGGATTAGACTCGCAGTGATTTTTAGCAATCAAATGAAAATTCTAATTACCCGGAGAAGTTCTAATTAGTCTCCTAGAAATAATCAACATCTACACCCTGTATTCCATCCTAGTGCAGTGCTTTGCAGCACCCAGACATCCCCCAGCTGAACAAATTCCACTGCACAGTAACAACATCCTCTGGGTGCACGTGTGCTGTGAAGTATTTACAATTTGGGAGATGGATTCACTTTATCCAGATTTATTTTCACAGTTTCCCTCGAGTTCCCATGTGCTTGTTGCTGGTTCACCTCTCTAAAGTGCCATAACCAAAAGAACACATCTAATAATAAACTTCCAGTTCCCTTTCTCACTGGTGCTGAACCAACTTCTGTTTTCGTTTGAGCTCTACAAGACACAGAGGTGCTTGAGAGGAAAGTTAAATTTGCCTTGTTTCAGGGCTGCTCTGAAATTACTGTCACATTTCTGTGTGAAACATGAGTGTGTGCAGTGGGGTGTGTGGGGTGTGTGACTTTCTGAGTTCAGTGAAGCCACAGCTGCCCAAAACACCTGCCCTGCCCTCCAGGGCAGCACATCTGCTGGAGGAGGGCGAGGGCTTTGCTGGGTTAAGTTTAACCCCCCTCAGCTTTTTTGGGGGAGTTCTCTGAGGGCTGAGGCACCAGCACAGCTTCATCATCACCCCTGACCTGGTGAAACAACACAGAGCAAGTACATTGCAAAACTGCAGTAATTAAATAACATGGGAAAAGAAAAAAAATAAAGAAGACATTTTGTTTCTCTGACACAGTTCCCTGTTCTACAAAAAGCTGCTGAGATGCTCCTGTTACCAGCTGTGCTTCAGAGAGCAGTGCACCAAAACCAGCTGTAGTGACAACAAACAGCTCTGTAGCTCCCAACTCCACATCAGCCCAGATCACAGCAGCACCTTTTACTGGTGGTTTTACACAGCTACTCCAAAACCAACTTTTTTAAAATTTTTTTTTTAATCCAAACAAAAGAAGTGTTGTGCCACCAATTTGCTGCTTTTTTCTGCCTCAATTAATGAGTATCATTAAAAATTTAATGAAGTTAAATGCACACTGCTAGAAGGGGTGATGGCACGTGCCCAGCCCTCGGGATTTTAAAGAAGAGAAACACCCCTCCCACCCCATCCTGACTTTTCAGGAACACGAGATGACATCATCCTTTTGGTGACAATCAAGGACTTCTCTGCAATTACAAAACAACTGACTTTTTATTTCGGCAGAACTAAAAAAATCATATATTTATCTACATTGTAGTAAAAACAATGAATTTATTTTTCCATCCTTCATATATTTCATCGACACATCGCAACCGAGCCCAGACACAGGGATCAGGCAGGAGGTGACCCCGGGTGGGACAGCACACGAGGGCTCCCCGGCGCGGTGTCACGGGCACCACCAGAGCTTCAGCACCAAAAAAGATGCACTTAAAAGTGTTCTCCTCCTTCTCCTCCTCCTCCTAGCAAACTCAGCAGCAGGTCACTTTTTGCGTAGGGGCTGCAGCACATCACCCATTTCCAAAATGTGGTTGCCAAACATGAGAGATTACTATTTTGGGACACCTTTAAACAAGAATGTTTATTCATATTAAAGCAGAAACCAACTCATAAATGCTGTTTATACATGTGCGTGCCTGTAAAAGACACAATGGGACAACTCAAGAAGAAAGGAAGGCTGCAAGAGAAGGATCCTCACTGGAGTCTGCGGTAACTCTTACAGAGTTCGTGGTCCCTGATGTCTCCCCACCCTCCATTTTTGACGTGAGGGGACAGGGGAGCCATGGAGTACCTTTTACTGACAGTCATCGTCTCGGGAAACAGGTACTGTTGGTTGCTGTTCAAGAGAGAGTCGATTTTGGCACTCTGGGTGGACGGTCTGCAGGATTTCTTGTGGTGCATGCCACAGTCCCCCGTGTGAAAAATCCTGGGGATCTCGGGAACCAGCACTTTCCAGAACTTTGGAAGACAAGAGACAGTCAAGTGCTGCAGAGTCCAGTCCCAGTTGTAGTCATCGTAGGTGCAGAAGGCGTCCGTGCACTCGATGAGCTTCTGGTAGGTGTCTCTGCCGAAGGCCATGCCCATGTTGTGCTCCGTGGACTTCCACGTCTTCATCTCCACCTTGTCGGCGCGGCCGGCGAAGCCGCCCCGCACGGGGCTGTAGGTGCCCAGGGACACCACCTGGCACTCGGGGCACTCGCGCTGGCGCAGGGCCCAGAGCTGCTTGAGGACGTGGTAGAAGTCGGGGGCCAGGTAATGATCCTCCTCCAGGAAGAGCACGGGCCCCGCGTGCTCCCGCAGCGCCCGCACGCGCTCCCACACGAAGTGCAGCTTCCACCACCAGTGGTGCTTGGTCTGCGCGAACCGCGCCTCGCGGTAGTGCCCGAACGAGTCCGGGAACTCGGCGTTGATGCAGCCCAGGCGCAGCGCCGCCGCCCTGCCCACGTCGCGGGGGCAGTCGCGGGGGTCGTGGCCCGGGAACTCGCGCGGGTACAGCTGGATGCTGAACGGGAAGAACACCTGGAGCACGGCGCAGAAGTCCACGCGGGCCGCCAGCCGGTTCAGCTCCTCGGCCCACAGGTCGTGGCTCAGCACCAGCAGCACGTTCTCCACGCCCGCCGCCCGCCGCAGCGACTCGAGCAGCAGCCGCAGGTGCTCGGCGCGGTCGTGCACCTGCACCACGAGCACCAGGTCGGGCCGCGCCGGGAAGCGCCCGGCGTTCCGCACCGGCTGGTCGAAGTTGAGCCGGTACACGAGCGAGCGGTAACTCAGCGTCGCGTTCTCGGACAGCGCCGCCGGCACCACCGCAGCGGCAGCGGACGCGTTGTCGGCGGGGCGACGCGGCGGCACCGGCGGAGGGGGGGCGGGCTCGCTGACCCGCGGCGGCTCCCCGGTGCTACCGGGACCGCCCCGCTGCAGCTGCTGCTG